>CAXIUP010000114.1:0-35000 GCA_964035015.1 Corallium rubrum
TGGTGTCTATTATCATGAGGTATTTAGCCCCAGATAATAACCAACTAAAAACAAAGGAATACCTCAAAACGATTACATGGACATTTTCATCCTGGTTAACCAGGCTAGCCCGGTTGTGACAACCGGGATCCCAGCAAACCGGGCTAGCCTGCTTGCCATGTAATTGAAATGTTAAAACAATATGCATTTTATATATAAAGCGGGCTATCCCAGTTAACCGAGCTAGCCCGGTTAACCGGTCCAGCCGGGTCCATGTAATCGCCCCCTAAGTTGTACTTGAAATAAATATAGAGGAGTAATGTAAAGATGGTGTCTATTATCATGAGGTATTTAGCCCCAGATAATAACCAACTAAAAACAAAGGAATACCTCAAAACGATTACATGGACATTTTCATCCTGGTTAACCAGGCTAGCCCAGTTGTGACAACTGGGATCCCAGCAAACCGGGCTAGCCCACTTGCCATGTAATTGAAATGTTAAAACAATATGCATTTTATATATAAAGCGGGCTATCCCAGTTAACCGAGCTAGCCCGGTTAACCGGTCCAGCCGGGTCCATGTAATCGCCCCCTAAGTTGTACTTGAAATAAATATAGAGGAGTAATGTAAAGATGGTGTCTATTATCATGAGGTATTTAGCCCCAGATAATAACCAACTAAAAACAAAGGAATACCTCAAAACGATTACATGGACATTTTCATCCTGGTTAACCAGGCTAGCCCAGTTGTGACAACTGGGATCGGGATCCCAGCAAACTGGGCTAGCCCACTTGCCATGTAATTGAAATGTTAAAGCAATATGCATTTTATATATAAAGCGGGCTATCCCAGTTAACTGAGCTAGCCCGGTTAACCGGTCCAGCCTGGTCCATGTAATCGCCCCCTAAGTTGTACTTGAAATAAATATAGAGGAGTAATGTAAAGATGGTGTCTATTATCATGAAGTATTTAGCACCAGATAATAACCAACTAAAAACAAAGGAATACCTCAAAACGATTACATGGACCTTTTCATCCTGGTTAACCAGGCTAGCCTGGTTGTGACAACTGGGATCCCAGCAAACCAGGCTAGCCCGCTTGCCATGTAATTGAAATGTTAAAACAATATGCATTTTATATATAAAGCGGGCTATCCCAGTTAACCGAGCTAGCCCGGTTAACCGGTCCAGCCTGGTCCATGTAATCGCCCCCTAAGTTGTACTTGAAATAAATATAGAGGAGTAATGTAAAGATGGTGTCTATTATCATGAGGTATTTAGCTCCAGATAATAACCAACTAAAAACAAAGGAATACCTCAAAACGATTACATGGACATTTTCATCCTAGTTAACCAGGCTAGCCCGGTTGTGACAACTGGGATCCCAGCAAACTGGGCTAGCCCGCTTGCCATGTAATTGAAATGTTAAAACAATATGCATTTTATATATAAAGCAGGGCTATCCCAGTTAACCGAGCTAGCCCGGTTAACCGGTCCAGCCTGGTCCATGTAATCGCCCCCTAAGTTGTACTTGAAATAAATATAGAGGAGTAATGTAAAGATGGTGTCTATTATCATGAGGTATTTAGCCCCAGATAATAACCAACTAAAAACAAAGGAATACCTCAAAACGATTACATGGACATTTTCATCCCGGTTAACCAGGCTAGCCCGGTTGTGACAACTGGGATCCCAGCAAACTGGGCTAGCCCACTTGCCATGTAATTGAAATGTTAAAACAATATGCATTTTATATATAAAGCGGGCTATCCCAGTTAACCGAGCTAGCCCGGTTAACCGGTCCAGCCTGGTCCATGTAATCCCCCTAAGTTGTACTTGAAATAAATATAGAGGAGTAATGTAAAGATGGTGTCTATTATCATGAGGTATTTAGCCCCAGATAATAACCAACTAAAAACAAAGGAATACCTCAAAACGATTACATGGACATTTTCATCCTGGTTAACCAGGCTAGCCCGGTTGTGACAACTGGGATCCCAGCAAACCAGGCTAGCCCGCTTGCCATGTAATTGAAATGTTAAAACAATATGCGTTTTATATATAAAGCGGGCTATCCCAGTTAACCGAGCTAGCCCGGTTAATCGGTCCAGCCTGGTCCATGTAATCACCCCCTAAGTTGTACTTGAAATAAATATAGAGGAGTAATGTAAAGATGGTGTCTATTATCATGAGGTATTTAGCCCCAGATAATAACCAACTAAAAACAAAGGAATACCTCAAAATGATTACATGGACATTTTCATCCCGGTTAACCTGGCTAGCCCGGTTGGGACAACCGGGATCGGGATCCCAGCAAACCGGGGTAGCCCACTTGCCATGTAATTGAAATGTTAAAACAAGATGCATTTTATATATAAAGCAGGCTATCCCAGTTAACCGAGCTAGCCCAGTTAACCGGTCCAGCCTGGTCCATGTAATCGCCCCCTAAGTTGTACTTGAAATAAATATAGAGGAGTAATGTAAAGATGGTGTCTATTATCATGAGGTATTTAGCCCCAGATAATAACCAACTAAAAACAAAGGAATAATATGATCTGATGAGTTTTTATATGATAATAATAATTATATAATTTCAATAATAGCCATGCTTTGCTTTTTTGTCGTATATGAACAATCTAGTTAGTTTAACTACTGGATTTCAATAACTGACCACAACATTGCATAGATCGGCCACATATTTTACTGTGGCCGTGAAGAATGCTTCCCGGTTGCAAACGTGAAATGTCAAATCTATGATTTGTCGAAAGCAATAGTTTCAGAAAGCGTTTAAATTTCCCGCGTTCTCGAAGTCGTCATGGCTTTCTTCCGTCCGACCTTTGTCGTCCTCCAATATTAAGTAAATAGAGAAACCGTAAAAACGATAGAGTTTTACGGCTTTTAGTTACGATCGCATCTGATCGAGAGAAATTGTTAAGAGCCTTGTAGTGTAGATTATATAAATACCTCATCAGAGTTTGATGTTTAAACTGCTCTTGCTTACTCGTCCTATCAATTAACTCATCAGGCATACCTTTTACTGGTAGAATCCGCACCTGAAAACCGTCCTGATCCACTTTCTTTTCATGAAAATGTTTAGCCTTCTCGTCGCCATGATGTCCAATGTCTCTCTCCTTCGGAGAACGGAGATCCCTTTTCGGGGATCGTCGGAGATGTGTCGATTCCGACACATCTCCGACAATTACACACATCTCCGACGATACCCGAAATCTCCGATCTCCCCCCTCCGCAGGCAACTCTGTGGCATCCGAAAAGTGATTATCTGACACGGGCGCCATATTGACCGAGTTCACGCGGGAGACTGAGCGTACCCTTATAATCCCCACTCTGCCGCTCCCAATCCCTTGCTGTCCCTCCCTGCTCAGCCAAACATTGAAAAGCTGCCGTTTGGGAAGACACAGAGTTGCCTGCGGAGGAGGCTAATTTGCATACGTGTTTGCATGTCCCGGTTTTCTAAGCAACGAGCCGACTACTGATCGATTAGTGTTAAGCCCTCGTTTGATTAGGGCTTTACCGCTTTAGAAACAGAAAAAGGCCTGCGCAGCACCGTACTTTTTTACCACAAAAACTGCGGTTTCGGTGTTAACAGTCGTTCGTGCACAAATATTGTTTTCATTTGGTAACCTGTAAACTAAAAGCTAATCTCGACAGTTTACGACCTCTTCACTGCTCTACCGAAAACACTGCCTACGCAGCACTCTACGTTTTACTCTGAGGAAAAGCTCCGTTTGAAACGTCAGTGTTTTAAATAGAGCAAAGTGGAAAGGTAGCAAACTGCCGAGAATAGTTTTGGTAACGAAAAACTGTTACTTAACTGAAGACAACCTATTTTTTGTTTTTATCATTCGACACCATTGTCGAACCGAACTGAGTGTTATAGTCAACATGTACAAGGTTTCTTGCTATTGAGATCAAGTTTCGAACTAAGCAACGCTTTTCGACAGTTTCTGGTCATACATAGCAATCATTTAGCAATTTTGAAAGATCCATTGAACCTATCAGCGTCTCTGACTGAAGTGCCGAAAATAGATGACTCTTGATATTTTTTTTCTGAAATCTGTCAAACCGGCCAGAAAACATTCACTATGCTTTCAGTTTCTTAATTTTTATTATTTTACCCTGGCTAACGTCAGACGATTTTACTCGTCAAATATATATATATATATATATATATATATATATATATATATATATATATATATATATAACGGTTACAAGTTATGTGAAATCCCAGCTCCACACTTGGGATGAGCACAAAAAGATGTTGTACAAGTAAGACTATATTTATGGCCGGCCGGCTTTGCCACAGTCGGTGCAATATCAGCTAACAATCGCTGCATGTACTAAAGGACGGACCATTTTATTTTCAAGGTGGGGGTTGGGCGGTCATTCTGTGCAAGCATTTTATTTTGAGGCGGAAATTACCTCTGCAAGAATTATTTTTACAATTTATGACACGTTTACAACCTAACGTTTGGCTGTGCAAAATTGTTTTCCTCTGCCAACCCTGTGCTCGAATTTTCCCCCCGTATTTTCCCAATTAACCTCCCCCTCAAAAATAGAATGGTCCGTAGTCAGATAGTCAGTATGGTGGGTTTTTTTTAGATCAAGCTCGGAACTAATAAGTTATGCCTTTCGACAGTTTCCGGCTATACATGGCAGGTGATGGTCCATTGAACCTATCAGCGTCTTTGACTGAATTGCCGAAAATAGATGACTCTATATAGTCTAGTCTAGTCTAGTCTAGTCTAGTCTAGTATGTTCCTATTCTATTCCTACAGAAAACGATTGATTTTTTTTTTCTGTAATCTATACAAACCGACCAGACAATATTTGTGCTTTCAGTTTCTCAACTCTTTCAGGGCTAAGGGCTTGTACAAATAACACTATATTGATGGCCGCCTTTGCCACAGTCAGTCCGGTTATCAGACTAGCTAACAATATTGCTCCAAGTGCTACAGTCAACTTCTATTATTTTACTCTGGCTAACGTCAGACGATTTATTTCCTCGTCAAAGAGAGAAATCTAGCAATGAAAAAGTTATAGCCAATCTTAGCCCATTTCAATTATGCGGGGGGAAATAAGTCCAAAACATACGATTTTCTGAGCCACTTAACGTCTGTTAGTCAGAAACCTGCTTTACCGCCAAGCGGGATTTTCTAATTAACCTGAACTATGCTAGCGAGTTACTGCCGCCAAGCGCGATTTTTCCGGGGGTCTTTATTCTGTAGTTCGTTATTATTCTTTTTGAATTGAGGTGGCTTTACAAAAGCCGTTTTGCATTTGGTTTTATATTATGATTGACCTAGTCTTCATATTTCCAATAACAACATGCACCTGGTAAGGACTAGAGCAAAAGTATCCGGATTCACATTGTTTTTTATTCCCATGAGGATGAAAAACAATTGAATCCGGATACTTTTGCTCTAGTATAAACGGGGCCTTAATGTGGCTGATTTTATGTTCTCTTCCTGAATAGGGTTACAGCTGTCACTCGACGCTTCATGATCACGTGAGTTAACATAAAGCAATTCGTGTTCTTGCGTTGTTATCATGTCGTCTGCGTAAGTGGTCTGAAAGTCTTGACAGGGCATATTGAAATATCGACAGCCAGGAACAAGACAAGGTCTTCTGATATGCCAATTTCTTGAGGATTTCTGTTGGGTATTTTGTTCCTTGGGGATTGGTATTGGGAAACTCTTGAGCTGCTCCATGGTAATTAATTCCAGCATGCACTCTTCAAGTGTCGATCCAGTCGCTTAAAGAATAATCCATGCTGAGTGTAGCCACTCACTCGACAAATTCCACTGGACACCATCAACAACTTATATAAAAATCCTATCGGTATTTGGCACGGACTGGTTATGATTCATTCTCATACCCAAACTTCACATGTGTCGTCATGCAAAGTGGTGTTCGGTCAACATATTTTCCAGCGCTGCGAACCAACTCGGCCCACTATCCAAACTGTTCATTTGAGTAAACTGCCAACATTACTTTTACTAACAAAATAGTTGCATCGGGCATCCAGCGGTTACAAGTTATGGTTACATTGATTTTTTCTGTAATCTGTTCAAACCGACCAGACAATATTTGTGCTTTCAGAACTCTTTCAGTTCTACGGTCGACTTCTACAAGTAACACTATATTTATGGCCGCTTTTTGCCACAGTCAGTGCGGTTATCAGACTAACTAACAATCGCTGCAAGTGCTACAGTCGACTTCTATTATTTTACTCTGGCTAACGTCAGACGATTTTACTCGTCAAAGAGAGAAATTCTAATATAGCCCTTTTCAATTATGCGGGGGAAAATAAGTCTAAAACATACGATTTTCTTAGCCACTTCACGTCTAAAGGCGGATTTCCAGTCCTCGCACGAAGCAACTCGCAGCTCGCTGCGAGCACTCGCAAGTTTCCTGCGAGTTTTTTTAGCGCACGTGGCAGATAGTTGGAAATTTCAAACTATTTTTTACTCGCGGCAAGTACTCGCGGCAAATAAACCAATCAAAACAAATCATGTCAACATTCATGCAACATTTCAAACTCGTTAGTAATTCATGAGAAACTGCACAAAGGAAATCATTACCGTGTCGATGGTTAATTTGCATGGACATTGAAGGAAGAAATTAGATAAATTAATCGAACTTTTACCTCCATTTTCTCTTAAAATACCGATTTGTTTGAGGTGCTATATCAAACACTCAGAGGAGTGCTTCATCAGGATATCCAAAAACCTAGAAGTTTGTTCGAAAAACTCGGCTATCGCTTCATCAGTCGCGAGTTATTGCAGTGAGCTACGTTTGGTGTAAATACAGTGGAAACCGTGCGAGTATTCGCAGCGAGGTGCGAGTTGCTTCGTGCGAGGACTGGAAATCTTGAACCTATCATCGTCTTTGACTGAATTGCCGAAATCAGATTACTCTGGTGTAGTCTATTTCTATTCTATTCCTACAGAAAACGATTGATTTTTTTATCTGTAATCCGTTCAAACCGACCGGACAATATTTGTGCTTTCAGAACTTTCAGTGCTAAGGTCGACTTGTACAAGTAACACTATATTTATGGCCGCCTTTGCCACAGTCAGTGCGGTTATCAGACTAGCTGAGGATCGCTGCAAGTGCTACAGTCGACTTTTATTATTTTACTCTGGCTAACGTCAGATGATTTTACTCGTCAAAGAGAGAAATCTAGCAATGAAAAAGTTATAGCCCATTTCAATTATGCGGGGAAATAAGTCTAAAACATACGATTTTCTGAGCCACTTAACGTCTAAACGCGGATTTCCAGTCCTCGCACGAAGCAACTCGCAGCTCGCTACGAGCACTCGCAAGCTTGCTGCGGGTATTTTAGCGCTCGTGGCAGATATTTGGAAATTTTAAACTATTTTTTACTCGCGGCAAGTACTCGCGGCCAATAAACCAATCAAAACAAATCATGTCAACATTTCAAACTCGTTAGTTGCATGGACATTGAAGGAGAAATTACATAAAATAATCGAACTTTTATCTCGACTTTCTCTTAAAATACCGATTTGTTTGAGATGCTATATCAAATACTCAGAAGAGTGCTTCATCAGGATAGCCAAACACTTCGAAGTTTGTTTAAAAAAACTCGTCTATCGCCTTCATCGCAACAAGCTGCGTTTGGTGGAAATACAGCGGAAGCCGTGCGAGTACTCGTAGCGAGCGGCGAGAATTTTTGCGCTCGTGGCAGATTGGAAATTGCGGTGGTCTGAAAGTTAGCTTGCGGGCGCAGCTTATTTTCAAACCGCTTTATATACTGTATGTGAGTTCGTTCGTTCGTTAGGAATCAATAGTATATTTTTGACGCGACTTTTTAACGCGATGTTTTGAACGCCAAAGGGCACCGCTTTTTAGCACTGTGGCTGGTTATGAACTATTATTTACTCGCAGAAAGTACTCGCGGCAATACTCGCGGTAAATAAACCAATCAAAACGAATTATGTCAACATTTCAAACTCATTAGAATTCGTGAGGGAAATTGCACAAAGCAAATCATTGCACGGATATTGAAGGAAGAAATTTATTACATAAATTGATCGAATTTTACCACGATTTTCTCTTAAAATACCGATTTGTTTGAGATGCAATATCAAACACTCAGAGGAGTGCTTCATCAGGATATCCAAACACCTCGAAGTTTGTTCGGAAAACTCGGCTATCGCTTCATCAGTCGCGAGTTATTGCAGTGAGCTACGTTTGGTGTAAATACAGTGGAAACCGTGCGAGTATTCGCAGCGAGGTGCGAGTTGCTTCGTGCGAGGACTGGAAATCTTGAACCTATCATCGTCTTTGACTGAATTGCCGAAATCAGATTACTCTGGTGTAGTCTATTTCTATTCTATTCCTACAGAAAACGATTGATTTTTTTATCTGTAATCCGTTCAAACCGACCGGACAATATTTGTGCTTTCAGAACTTTCAGTGCTAAGGTCGACTTGTACAAGTAACACTATATTTATGGCCGCCTTTGCCACAGTCAGTGCGGTTATCAGACTAGCTGAGGATCGCTGCAAGTGCTACAGTCGACTTTTATTATTTTACTCTGGCTAACGTCAGATGATTTTACTCGTCAAAGAGAGAAATCTAGCAATGAAAAAGTTATAGCCCATTTCAATTATGCGGGGGAAATAAGTCTAAAACATACGATTTTCTGAGCCACTTAACGTCTAAACGCGGATTTCCAGTCCTCGCACGAAGCAACTCGCAGCTCGCTACGAGCACTCGCAAGCTTGCTGCGGGTATTTTAGCGCTCGTGGCAGATATTTGGAAATTTTAAACTATTTTTTACTCGCGGCAAGTACTCGCGGCCAATAAACCAATCAAAACAAATCATGTCAACATTTCAAACTCGTTAGTTGCATGGACATTGAAGGAGAAATTACATAAAATAATCGAACTTTTATCTCGATTTTCTCTTAAAATACCGATTTGTTTGAGATGCTATATCAAATACTCAGAAGAGTGCTTCATCAGGATAGCCAAACACTTCGAAGTTTGTTTAAAAAAACTCGGCTATCGCCTTCATCGCAACAAGCTGCGTTTGGTGGAAATACAGCGGAAACCGTGCGAGTACTCGTAGCGAGCGGCGAGAATTTTTGCGCTCGTGGCAGATTGGAAATTGCGGTGGTCTGAAAGTTAGCTTGCGGGCGCAGCTTATTTTCAAACCGCTTTATATACTGTATGTGAGTTCGTTCGTTCGTTAGGAATCAATAGTATATTTTTGACGCGACTTTTTAACGCGATGTTTTGAACGCCAAAGGGCACCGCTTTTTAGCGCTGTGGCTGGTTATGAACTATTATTTACTCGCAGAAAGTACTCGCGGCAATACTCGCGGTAAATAAACCAATCAAAACGAATTATGTCAACATTTCAAACTCATTAGAATTCGTGAGGGAAATTGCACAAAGCAAATCATTGCACGGATATTGAAGGAAGAAATTTATTACATAAATTGATCGAATTTTACCACGATTTTCTCTTAAAATACCGATTTGTTTGAGATGCAATATCAAACACTCAGAAGAGTGCTTCATCAGGATATCCAAACACCTCGAAGTTTGTTCGGAAAACGCGGCTATCGCTTCATCAGCCGCGAGTTATTGCAATGAGCTGCGTTTGGTGAAAATACAGTGGAAACCGTGCGAGTATTTCCAGCGAGGTGCGAGTTAATTCGTTAGAGGACTGGAAATCTTGAACCTATGAGCGTCCTTGACTGAATTGCCGAAAATAGATGACTCTAGTGTAGTCTGTTTCTCTTCTATTCATACAGAAAACGATTGATTTTTTTTTCTGTAATCTGTTCAAACCGACCGGACAATATTTGTGCTTTCAGAACTCTTTCAGTTCTACGGTCGACTTCTACAAGTAATAGTATATTTATGGCCGTCTTCGCCACAGTCAGTGCGGTTATCAGACTAGCTAAGAATCGCTGCAAGTGCTACAGTCGACATTTATTATTTTACTCTGGCTAACGTCAGACGATTTTACTCGTCAAAGGAAAAATCTTATAGCCCATTTCAATTATGCGGGGGAAAATAAGTCTAAAACATACGATTTTCTGAGCCACTTAACGTCTAAAGGCGGATTTCCAGTCCTTGCTCGTGACAGAAAGTTGAAAATTTTAAACTATTTTTTACTCGCGGCAAATAAACCAATCAAAACAAATCATGTCAACAATCATGTCACATTTCAAACTCGTTAGTAATTCATCAGGGAACTGCACAAAGGAAAGCATTACCGTGTCGATGGTTAATTTGCATGGGCATTGAAGGAAGAAATTACATAAATTAATCGAACTTTCACGTCGATTTTCTCTTAAAATACCGATTTGTTTCAGATGCTATATCAAACACTCAGAAGAGTGCTACATCAGGATATCCAAACACCTCGAAGTTTGTTTGAAAAACTCGGCTATCGCTCCATCAGCCGCGAGTTCCTACAATGAGCTGCGTTTGGTGGAAATACATGCATGGTGGAAACCGTGCAAGTATTCGCAGCGAGGTGCGAGTTGCTTCGTGCGAGGACTGGAAATCTTGAACCTATCATCGTCTTTGACTGAATTGCTGAAAATAGATGATTCTAGTGTAGTCTGTTTCTATTCTATTCCTACAGAAAACGATTGATTTTTTTTCTGTAATCTGTTCAAACCGACCGGACAATATTTGTGCTTTCAGAACTTTCAGTGCTAAGGTCGACTTGTACAAGTAACACTATATTTATGGCCGCCTTTGCCACAGTCAGTGCGGTTATCAGACTAGCTGAGAATCGCTGCAAGTGCTACAGTCGACTTTTATTATTTTACTCTGGCTAATGTCAGACGATTTTACTCGTCAAAGAGAGAAATCTAGCAATGAAAAAGTTATAGTCCACTTCAATTATGCGGGGAAAATAAGTCTAAAACATACGATTTTCTGAGCCACTTAACGTCTAAACGCGGATTTCCAGTCCTCGCACGAAGCAACTCACAGCTCGCAAGCTTGCTGCGAGTATTTTAGCGCTCGTAGCAGATATTTGGAAATTTTAAAGTGCCTATGAAACGAAAATTAAGTTTGTCTTATTTGAAAGAACACTTTACATGATAGAGTAACATCTTTGGAAGTTTTTCGTTTCCTTGCTTCGTTCTTGAGATATTTCAGTTTGTTTGATATGCAAATTTAACATTTTAAAGTCACATGTGCATAATGAGTTATTGAAAAACGTTATATATCTTTGCTATAGTCAAATATAGTCACTTGAAAATCTACATGTTTAGTGTTCTGGGCCAAACACACGCACATGCTTCCCTCAAATTATTTTGGTTTGATAATAGCAAAGATATATAACTTTTTTCACTAAATCATTATGCACATGTGACGTTAAAATGTTTACTTTGCATATCAAACAAACTGAAATATCTCAAGAACGAAGCAGGAAAACGAAAACTTCAAAAGACGTTACTCTATCATTTTAAGTGTTCTTTCAAATAAGACAAACTTAATTTTCGTTTCATAGGTACTTTAAACTATTTTTTACTCGCGGCAAATAAACCAATCAAAACAAATCATGTCAACATTTCAAACTCGTTAGTTGCATGGACATTGAAGGAGAAATTACATAAATTATTCGAACTTTTACCTCGATTTTCTCTTAAAATACCGATTTGTTTGAGGTGCTATATCAAACACTCAGAAGAGTTCTTCAACAGGATAGCCAAACACTTCGAAGTTTGTTAAAAAAAAATCGGCTGTCGCTTCATCGCAACGAGCTGCGTTTGGTGGAAATACAGTGGGAACCGTACGAGTACTCGCAGCGAGCGGCGAGTTGCTTCGGATTTCCAGTCCTCTCGCACGAAGCAACTGCGAGCACTCGCAAGCTCGCTGCGAGTATTTTTGTGCTCGTGGCAGATAGTTGGAAATTGCGGTGCCCTGAAAGTTAGCTTGCGGGCGCAGCTAACTTTCAAACCGCTTTATATATGCTGTGTTTGGGTTCGTACGTTCGTTAGGAATCAATAGTATATTTTTGACGCGACATTTTTAACGTGATGTTTTGAACGCCACAGGGCACCGCTTTTTAGCACTGTGTCTGGTTATGAACTATTATTTACTCGCGGCAAGTACTCGCGGCAAATACTCGCGGCAAATACTCGCGGCAAGTACTCTCAACATTTCAAACTCATTAGAATTCGTGAGGAAAACTGCACAAAGCAAATCATTGCATGGATATTGAAGGAAGAAATTTATTACATAAATTAATCGAACTTTTACCACGATTTTCTCTTACCGATTTGTTTGAGATGCAATATCAAACACTCAGAAGAGTGCTTCATCAGGATAACCGAAAACCTCGAAGTTTGTTCGAAAAAACTCGGCTATCGCTTCATCAGGCACGAGTTATTGCAATGAGCTACGTTTGCTGGAAATACAGTGGAAACCGTGCGAGTATTCGCAGCGAGGTGCGAGTTGCTTCGTGCGAGGACTGGAAATCTTGAACCTATCAGCGTCTTTGACTGAATTGCCGAAAATAGATGACTCTACTCTAGTCTGTTTCTATTCTATTCCTACAGAAAACGATTGATTTTTTTTCTGTAATCTGTTCAAACCGACCGGACAATATTTGTGCTTTCAGAACTGTTTCAGTCAGTGCGGTTATCAGACTAGCAAACAATCGCTCCAAGTGCTACAGTCGACTTTTATTATTTTACTCTGGCTAACGTCATACGATTTTACTCGTCAAAGAGAGAAATCTAGCAATGGAAAATTTATATTCATTTCAATTATGCGGAGGAAAATAAGTCTAAAACATACGATTTTCTGAGCCACTAACGTCTAAAGGCGGATTTCCAGTCCTCGCACGAAGCAACTCGCAGCTCGCTGCGAGCACCCGCTCGTGACAGAAAGTTGGAAATTTTAAACTATTTTTTACTCGCGATAAATAAATCAATCAAAACAAATCATGTCAAGATTCATGTCAACATTTCAAACTCGTTAGTAATTCATGAGGGAACTGCACAAAGGAAATCATTACCATGTCGGTGGTTAATTTGCATGGACATTGAAGGAAGAAATTGCATAAATTAATCGAACTTTTACCTCTATTTTCCCTTAAAATACCGATTTGTTTGAGGTGCTATATCAAACACTCAGAAGAGTGCTTCATCAGGATATCCAAACACCTCGAAGTTTGTTCGAAAAACTCGGCTATCGCTCCATCAGCCGCGAGCTACTGCAATGAGCTGCGTTTGGTGGAAATACAGTGGAAACCGTGCAAGTATTCGCAGCGAGGTGCGAGTTGCTTCGTGCGAGGACTGGAAATCTTGAACTTATCAGCGTCTTTGACTGAACTGCTGAAAATAGATGACTCTAGTGTAGTCTGTTTCTATTCTATTCCTACAGAAAACGATTGATTTTTTTTCTGTAATCTGTTCAAACCGACCGGACAATATTTGTGCTTTCAGAACTTTCAGTGCTAAGGTCGACTTGTACAAGTAACACTATATTTATGGCCGCCTTTGCCACAGTCAGTGCGGTTATCAGACTAGCTAACAATCGCTACAAGTGCTACAGTCGACTTTTATTGTTTTACTGTGGCTAATGTCAGACTATCTTACTCGTCAAAGAGAGAAATCTAGCAATGAAAAAGTTATAGTCCACTTCAATTATGCGGGGAAAATAAGTCTAAAACATACGATTTTCTGAGCCACTTAACGTCTAAACGCAGATTTCCAATCCTCGCCCGAAGCAACTCGCTGCGAGTACTCCCAAGCTTACTGCGAGTATTTTAGCGCTCGTGGTAGATATTTGGAAATTTCAAACTATTTTTTACTGGCGGAAAATAAACCAATGAAAACAAATCATGTCAACATTTCAAACTCGTTAGTTGCATGGGCATTGAAGGACAAATTACACAAATTAATCGAAATTTTACCTAGATTTTCTCTTAAAATACGGATTTGTTTGAGATGCTATATCAAACACTCAGAAGAGTGCTTCATGAGGATAGCCAAACACTTCGAAGTTTGTTAAAAAACTCGGCTATCGCTTCATCGCAACGAGCTGCGTTTGGTGGAAATACAGTGGAAACAGTGTGAGTACTCGCAGCGAGCGGCGGGTTGCTTCGGATTTCCAGTCGTCTCGCACGAAGCAACTGCGAGCACTCGCAAGCTCGCTGCGAGTATTTTTGCGCTCGTGGCAGACAGTTGGAAATTGCGGTGCCCTGAAAGTTAGCTTACGGGCGCAGCTAACTTTCAAACCGCTTTATATTCTGTGTGTGAGTTCGTTCGTTCGTCAGGAATCAATAGTATATTTTTGACGCGACATTGTTAACGCGACATTATTAACGCGACATCTTTAAGGCGATGTTTTGAACGCCACAGGGCACCGCTTTCTTAGCACTATGTCTGGTTATGAACTATTATTTACTCGCGGCAAGTACTCGCGGTAAATAAACAAATCAAAACGAATTATGTCAACATTTCAAACTCGATAGAATTCGTGAGGAAAACTTCACAAAGCAAATCATTGCATGGATATTGAAGGAAGAAATTTATGATATAAATTAATCGAACTTTTACCACGATTTTCACTTAAAATACCGATTTGTTTGAGATGCAATGTCAAAGTCATCAAACACTCAGAAGAGTGCTTCATCAGGATATCCAAACACCTCGAAGTTTGTTCGAAAAACTCGGCTATCGCTTCATCAGGCACGAGTTATTGCAATGAGCTACGTTTGCTGGAAATACAGTGGAAACCGTGCGAGTATTCGCAGCGAGGTGCGAGTTGCGGTCGACTTCTACAAGTAACACTATATGTATTGTCGCCTTTGCCACAGTCAGTGCGGTTATCAGACTAGCTAACAATCGCTCCAAGTGCTACAGTCGACTTTTGTTATTTTACTCTGGCTAACGTCAGACGATTTTACTCGTCAAAGAGAGAAATCTAGCAATGGAAAATTTATAGCCCATTTCAATTATGCGGGGAAAGTCTAAAACATACGATTTTCTAACGGCGGATTTCCAGTTCTCGCACGAAGCAACTCGCAGCTCGCTGCGAGTTTTTTAGCGCTCGTGGCGGAAAGTTGGAAATTTTAATCTATTTTTTACTCGCGGCAAGCACTTGCGGTGAATAAACCAAAACAAATCATGTCAACATTCATGTCAACATTTCAAACTCGTTAGTAATTCATGAGGGACACTGCAAAAAGGAAATCATTACCATGTCGATGGTTAATTTGCATGGACATTGAATGAAGAAATTACTGCCGAAATTTAATACTTTTACCAACAAAATAGTTGCATCGGGCATCCAACGGGTACAAGTTATGTGAAATCCCGGCTCCACACTTGGGATGAGTATAAAAGAACATTGTACAAGTCTGACTATATTTATGGCCACTTTGCCACAGTCGTCAGTGCGGTTATCAGACTAGCTATCGCTGCAAGTACTAAGGGACGGACCATTTTTTCACGTAGCTACCGTGACAAAGTTAAAACTTGTTTAAAACAATCATGAAGCCTTTATTTTGTTAAGTTGGGGCGTTCGAACGACCGCGACAGAAATTCGCGCCTGCCAAATTGTAAGGACTTGGGTTCTCGTTTGATCTTGGCTTTAAAACTCGAAAGCAGGAAAAAGCAATAGCGAAAAGAACCAACAAAGAAAAAGGCAGAGAAGTTTAAGCTTACGGTAAAAATATAGAGCAGCCAATCTCAGTATTAAATAACGAACATTTAGTAGCAATGCTGTTCGAGTTTCCCTGTTTTTTAGCATATCCTGTCACTGCATGTTAATTTTTTTTTTGTGTGTGGGTAAAGTATGTTTTTGCTTGCCCATCTCTTTTGACATTTTGTTTTCTTATGGTAGAGCCACTTGTAACTCAGCGTAGGTTATTTATATTGATTTCGCATAAAAACTCGGGGGGGGGGGGGGGGGGGGGAGGTACTCTGGCAATTTTTGGGTAGGGTATCCCAGACCTAAGAAGGTGATTTTTCAATCTCTATCCCGGACCTAAACTAAAAAAATGAATACCCTATCCCAGTACTGATGAGCGGTGCCCTGTTAGTAGTCGTCAAAAACGTCGCTCGTATTCTCGTTCCTAGAGCCCATGTTTCTGTGTCCATGGCTTACGGGTGCCACAAAAACGTAACAAGTCGTCAGGGCAGTGCATGACTGGCTTGTCAGGGCCCTGTAGTACTAAAGCTACCTGGCGATCTAGCCGCTAACTTTGTCAGAGTACTACAATTGTTCTCATCTGCCGAACGCTTGCTTCACGGAGATCGTCAAAAAGTCGCCAAAATTCCTCGCGTCAAACTGACATCGCTTCCACTCTCAATGCGAGAATGTCAGAGCCCATAAAGTTTGTGTGGCTAAAATTCTAAAGCAGATTAACGAGCTAGCCGCTAGCACGTCAGGCGGTATCTACCTGCAGAATCCTCAGTGCTTTTCTTCACAAACATGTCGTCAAAAAACCACCAAAATCCTTGACGTCAAAACGTCGCTTATATTCTTGTTCACAGAGCGCCCATTTCTGTGTCCGAATGCCATAAATGAATATAGCCGTGACAGGCAGCCAGTCATACAGGCAGCCCAGAGAAACGTCTTGAGTTTGCAAATTGCGTCAAGCGATAGCAAAACTCGCCCCATTCTTCGTTTTGCGCCGTAAATATATTGTGTGTGTTCTTTCTAATAAAAGACGATGGAACTTGAACTTGGAAAAGAGTCCCAATCACAATATACTAGTCTTTTTACTACTCTATTTCTCCAAAGAATTTTGAAAGTTTCGTGAAATGCTCTTCAAAGTTCCAACTTCCAATGTGAACCAAACAACAATTCCAAGATTACCCCCCCCCCTGTCGCTCATTATCCCTTTGTTACTTATTACCTAGCCTTAGTGTAGACCCTCAACAGAATGAATACTAATGAACATACAATTTTATATGCTGTTGGTGTTTTTAACATTACTTAATTAGTTACAGAAGTCAAGGTGATTATAAGTTGGTAAAGATTTGTTTTCTGTTTTGCTGCATTTGTTAGATTAGAGTCATCTTATACATAGTCCGACTTCGGTCACCAATCGCCAGTTGGGTAAACGTCTTTTATGGCATCTAAATGAGCCTTCCTAGCCTCGTTATCAAGCAAAGATTCTTTTGAATTGGAGACACGCAAACGAGGCCAGAATGTTTATTAGGATGCACGTAAAGAATACTTAAATTAGCCGCTATTATGAAAGTGGTCAATATAACTTCCTGAAATATAAAAAACCTCGCAAAATAGAAACCGATTGCGGGCTCAGAAGACCCTTAACTGCTGACCAGCTTGGACTAAACGGCGCTTTGTAAGAACGTCCTAAAATATTAAATATAAAAAGGTACATAAAATATATTTTCATATATTTAAAAATATGTGAATCTAAAACGGTAAATTAAAATGGTGTTACAAGTTGTAGGAAAAGGAAAACAAATCAAAATACCAAATGGGGCGGTGCTAACACTCAAGGTTGTGGGTGAAGGGAATAAAGCAGGCCTTATGTTTCCGTGGTTACGAGATCAACTAGAAGTCGGCGTAGTTCTAGTGACAGCCTGCCTGGCGCCAGCCAGCCAGCCAACCAACCAACCAACTTGCCTGCCTGCCTGCCTGCCTGCCTGCCAGCAAGCCAGAAAGCCAGCCAGCAAGCCAGTCGATTGGTCAGTCGGTCGGTCGGTCGGTTGGTCGGTCGGTCGGTCGGTCGGTCGGTCGGTCGGTCGGTCGGTCGGTCGGTCGGTCGGTCGGTCAGTCAGTCAGTCAGTCAGCCGGTCAGGCAATCAAACAATCAGCCTGCCACACCCTCACATTGATATAATGCAGGTCTTTTAATTTTCAAAACTGACAGTTGCCTGGCTAACAGCCTGCCCAAACGCTTGACTGCCCAACAGTAGCCTGCTTAGGTACTGCTCTGCCAGTCTTCCTCGTTTCCCAACTGCTTAACAGCCAACCCACCAGACCAACAAACTGCTCGGCTTCCCACCTGTTTTTCCAATTGCCTGCACCCCTTACCTGCCATGCTGGTGTGCTCGCGTTATCACTTGCCTGACCACCTGCAGACAGCTTGCTTGACGACCAGACAGCTTGGCTCCCAGACCAACTGACTCAAATAGTTATGTACAGACTGACTGCCTGAAAATCTATCTTGCATTCTTGCTATTTTGAAACAATGTACATGTCACCCGAAGTACACATTTAAATTTTAGAGTACTATTCCACACTTGGTATAACTACACTGAATGACCAGCTGGTTAACTACCATAGTACACTGTCTGACGGTCAGACTCTCCATTTGCCTGGCTACCCGCCCACGCGGTTGCCTGGTTGTCAGTCTACCCGGTTCCCGGTATTGCTCACTTGGCCAACGACACACTGGGGAGTGAGTCCTATTCCATCGGTTCAGCTTGCTTGCCTTCCCACCTGTAAGCAGCTTGCTATCGATATCCTATACGAACAATCTAGGCTGCACACGACCTGCTTCTCTGCCCGTCAGCTCGTTTGACGGATTGCCTGACCACAAAACTGCCCGCCTGTACACTTGCCCGCATCCCCCTGCTTGTTTGCCCAATCTCTTGCTTGCCCAGCTGCCTGCCTACAAACCTGCCCTCTTGCCTGCGTTGTGCATACCAGTGGGCACCTGATTGAAGGCGGCTTGCTACCCTAAACAAACAAATTTCTAGGCTGCACACCTGCGTGTCTGCCCACCTGCCCGCTTACCCAACTGCCTCACCTCCTGTCTGCCTACCTATCCGCCTGCCTGCACACCTGCCCAAGTGCCTGCATGCTCCTCTGCCTGACTGCCATCCTGAAGGCAGCTTGCGACCTTAAACAAACAAATTGATAGACTGCTTGTCTACCTGCCTGCTCGCTTGCCCTGCTGCCTGCCTACAATCCTGTATGTTTGCACACTTGCCCATTCCTGTGTGTCCGTCTGCCTGCCTGCCCACCAACATGCTTGCCTACTCGCTTGTCTGCCCACCCTCCCACGTACCCGTCTGCCTGCCTGCCTGCTCGCCCACCTAGAGATAGCTTGCTACCCTAAACAAACAAATTGGTAGGCTGTCTGCCTGCTTGCTTGCCTGGCTTCCTTCCTGCAAACCTTCCTGCCTATGCCTGCATGCCCGCCTGCCTGGCTGCCTGCCTGCCTGCCTGCCCACAAGGCCGCCCAACTGACTGACAGATTGAAAATCAACTTTGTATTTTGAAACAATTCACATGCCACAGAAAGCCACATTTAAAAATACATTATCAAATGGAGAACGTGGTATCCCAAAAATAATTAGATATTTGTTGTCTTGGTAGTAAGATATCTTTACATAATATTTTTACACAGCACATTATGGGGACCTGCACGGGTTATACACCCCACAACTACGATGTATGCGTTGTGTGTATGAAAAGTGTGGTAAATGTGACTTTCTCTGGTGGGGACCTGTATGCACTAACTAGACTTGTTTTCTATGCTTTCATGGCTGACAAGCTGACTACCAGTACGCATATTACACTGTCTGATTACAAGACTACTTGGTTGCCTGGTTATCCGACTGCCCTAATGGCCTGTCACACCCCCATGTTGCTACAATGCCAGTCTTTCGGTTTGCCAAACTGACAGTTGTCAGCTGCATGCCCGCCAGCCTTCCGAAATGTTGGCTGCCCAACGGCCAGCCTGCATAGCTACTGGTCTGCAAATCTGCCTCGTTGCCCAACTGCTTAACTGCCTGCCTGTGTACCAGCCTACTTACCCAAGTTCCCACATGCTGGTGTGCCCGCGTGCCAATGTGCCTGCCGGCGTGCCTGCCCACCTGCAAATAACTGGCTAATAAATTGCCAGGCAATGCCTCCTGTTCATCTGACCACGTGCTTGATTGCTCAGCTGTCTGCCTACAAACCTGCCCGTCTGCCCACGTGCCGGCATCACGCATGGCAGTGGCGCCTATCTGCTAGCAGCTTGCTACCCTAAACAAACAAATTGCTAGGCTGCCTGCCTGCTTTTCTGTACGCCTGATCGCTTCCCCTGTTGCCTGCCTACAAACCTGCCCGTCTTCACACTTGCCCTTTCCTGTGTACCCATCTGCTGGCCTGCTCACCTGCATGCCTGCCTACCTGCCAGCTTACCCATCTGCCTGCCCACCTGAAGGCAGCTTGCGATTCAAAAAAAAATGTTAGGCCATACCTGGCAGCTTGTCTGCCCATCTGCTTTCTTGCCCAGTTGTCTTCCTACACACCTGCCAGTCTGTTCATCTGCCTGCGTCACGCAAGCCTGCGGGCGCCCATTTGCAAGCAGCTCGCTACTCTTAACAAGCAAATTGCTAGACTGCCCGCCTGCTTGTCTGTCCGCCTGCTTGCCTGGCTTCCATCCTGCAAACCTGCTCGCTTGCACAGGCATGCCTGCGTTCCCCTCTGCGTGCCTGCCCGCAAGGCCGTCCAACTGACTGACGGACTGAAAATCAACTTTGTATTGAGAAACAATTCACATGCCACACACAGAAAGGGCACATTTAGAATACATCCTCAAATAGAGAAGGTGGTATCCCCAAAAATAAGTAGTTAATTGTTGTCTTAACTTTGTAGTAAGATATCTTTACACAATATTTTTACACAGCACATTATGGGGACCTGCACGGGCTACACATTGACATTATGAGGACTTCTAAGTCCCCACAACTACGATGTATGCGTTTTGTGTATGAAGTGTGGCAAATGTGACTTTCTCTGGTGGGGACATGTATGCGCTAGCTACACTTGTTTTCTATACTTTCATGACAGACAAGCTGACTACCAGTACGTATATTACACTGTCTGATTACAAGACTACTTGGTTGCCTGGTTACCCGACTGCACTATTGGCTTGTCACAACCCCCAGGTTGCTACAATGCCAGTATTTTGGTTTGCCAAACTGACAGTTGTCAGCTGCATGCACGCCAGCCTTCCGAAATGTTGTCTGCGCAAAGGCCAGCCTGCATAGCTACTGGTCTGCAAATCTGCCTCGTTGCCCAACTGCTTAACTGCCTGCCTGTGTACCAGCCTACTTACCCAAATTCCCACATGCTGGTTTGCCCGCGTGCCAATGTGCCTGCGGGCGTGCCTGCCCACCTGCAAATAGCTGGCTAATAAATTTCTAGGAAATGCCTCCTGCTCATCTGACCACGTGCTTGCTTGCTCAGCTGCCTGCCTACAAACCTACGCGTCTGTCCACATGGCGGCATCACGCATGGCAGTGGCGCCTATCTGCTAGCAGCTTGCTACCAAAAACAAACAAATTGCTAGGTTGTCCACCTGTCCGCTTGCCCTGCTGCCTGCCTACAAACCTGCCCGTTTCCACACTTGCCCATCTGCACACTTGACCATCTCAGCGTGCCCGTCTTTCTGCATGCCTGCCCACTTATGATCTTGCCTGCATGCCCGTTGGCCTGCCTGACCACCTGCGGGCATAGGCAGCCATCTTGTCTGCCTACCTGCTTGCTGGCCCATGTGCCGTTTGCCCGCATTGCGAGTGCCTGCGGGCGCCCGTCTCCAGGCAACATGCCACTGTAAACAAACAAAGTACTAGGCTGCCTGCCTACTTGGCTACCTGCCTGCTCGATTGCCGTGCTGCCTGCTCACAAACCTGCCCATCTGCACTTGCCTGTCCCCGCGCGCCCATCTGCCTGCCTGCATGCCTGCTCAACTGCTTGCGAGCACCTGTCTCCAGGCAGCTTCCCACCCTAAACAAACAAATTCCTAGCTAGGCTGTCCGATAGGTTCTCTGTCCGCTTTCTTGCCTGGCTTCCTTCCTGCAAACCAGCTCACCTGCACTCGCATGCCTGGATGCCCACCTACCTGACTGCCTGCCTGCCTGCTTGGAAGAAGGCCGGCCATCTGTCTGACAAACTAAAAATCAACTTTGTATTTTGAAACAATTTACATGTCACAGAAAGGTGATATTTAAAAATACATTCTCAAATAGAGAAGGTGGTATCCCAAAAATAATTAGATATTTGTTGTCTTTGTAATAAGATATTTTACACAATACTCTTAGAGAGGACATTATGGGGGACTGGCACGGGTTACACACCGACATTGCGAGAACTTGAAAATCCCCACAACTATACGATGTATGCGTTTTGTGTATGAAAAGTGTGGTAAATGTGACTTTCTCTGGTGGGGAAATGTATGCGATAACTACACTTGTTTTCGATGTTTGCATGCCATGACCAACTGACTGACAAGCTGACCATCGGTACGTACACGCCTGGTTACTTGACTGCCCTGTAGCAGGCTGTGAGACTGCCAGTCAAGCCACTGGCCTGCCACACCCCCAGGTTGCTTTAATACTAGTCTTTTAGTTTGCAAACCTGACAGTCGTCATCTGCATGCACCCAGCGTTCCGAAATGTTTGGCTGTCCAACGGCCAGTCTTCATAGCTACTGGTCTGCAAATCTGCCTCCTTGCCCAAGTGCTTAACTGACTGCATGGCTACCTGTCTACTTACCGAAATTCCCGCGCGCTGGTGCGCCTGCGTGCCCACCTGCAAATAGCCGGCTAACAAATTGCTAGGCTATGCCCATCTGCTTGCTTACTCAGCTGCCTGCCTACAAACCTGCCCGTCCGCCCACATCTTCCGCTTGCGAATCTAACCAGACAAATTGCTAGGTTGCCTACGTGTCCGCTTGTCCTGTTGCCTGCCTACAAACCTGCCCATTAGCACACTTGGCCATCTGCACACTTGGCCATCCCTGCGTGCCCATCAGCCTGCATGCCTACCCAATTATGCAGTTGCCTGCATGCCCTTTGGCCTGATTGACGTGACCACCTGCAGTCCATGGCATGGCCAGGAAGCCTGTGGGCAGACAAGATGGAATCTGCCGTTTTCCCGCATTGCAATTGCCTGCGGGAGCCCGTCTCTAGTCAGCTTGCTACTGTAAACAAACAAATTGCTAGGCTGCCTGCCTGCTTGTGTACACGCCTGCTCGATTACCATGCTGCCTGCTCACAAACCTGCCCATCGACACTTGCCTGTCACTGCACACCCAACTACCTGCCTGCACGCCAGCTCAGCTGCTTGCGGCCACCTGTCACCAGGCAGTTTCCTACCCTAAACAAACAAATTCCTAGGCTGTCCACCTGCTTCTCTGTCCACTTGCTTGCCTGGCTTCCTTCCTGCAAACCTTCTCACCTGCACTCGCATGCCTACGTGCCCGTCTGCATGCTTGCCTGCCCAGAAAGCTGCCCAACTGACTGACAGACTAAAAATCAACTTTGTATTTTGAAACAATTTACATGCCACAGAAAGGTCGCTTTTTAAAAATACATTCTCAAATAGAGAAGGTGGTAACCCAAAAATAATTAGATATTTGTTGTCTTGGTAGTAAGATTTCTTTACACAATATTTTTACACAGCACATTATGGGGACCTGCACGGGTTACACACCGACATTGTGAGGACTTCTAAGTCCCCACAACTACGATGTATGCGTTTTGTGTATGAAAAGTGTGATAAATGTGACTTTCTCTGGTGGAGACATGTATGCGATAACTACACTTGTTTTCCGTGCTTTCATGACTGACGGCTGACCAACTGACTGAGAAGCTGACTACCAGTACGTACACTACACTGTCTGACCACCAGACTACTTGGTTGCCTGGTTACCTAACTACCCTGTGGGAGGCTGCGAGACTGCCAGTCAAAGCCACTGGCCTGCCACACCCCCAGGTTGCTTTAATACTAGTCTTTTGGTTTGCAAAACTGACAGTCGTCATCTGCATGCCCCCAGTGTTCCGAAATGTTTGGCTTCCCAACGGCCAGCCTGCAGAGCTACTGGTCTGCAAATCTGCCTCGTTGCCCAAGTGCTTAACTGGCTGCCTGGCTGCCTCTGCCTACTTACGGAAATTCCCGCATACTGGTGCGCCTGCGTGCCAACCTGCGTGTTCACCTGCAAATAGCTGGCTAACAAATTGGTAGGCTATGCCAATCTGCTTGCTTAATCAGCTGCCTGCCTACAAACCTGCCCGTCTGGCCACATGTTCCCCTTGCCATTCTAAACAGACAAATTGCTAGGTTGCCTACCTGTCCGCTTGCCCTGTTGCCTGCCTACAAACCTACCCGTTTGCACACTTGCCCATCTGCACACTTGCCCATCCCTGCATGCCCGTCTGCCTGCATGCCTGCCCAATTATCCAGTTGCCTGCATGCCGGTTGGCCTGACTGACCACCTGCAGTCTATGGCAGGGCCAGCAAGCCTGTGGGCCGACAAGATGGCATCTGCCGTTTGCCCACATTGCAAGTGCCTGCAGGCGCCCGTCTCCCGGCAGCTTGCTATTGTAAACAAACAAATTGCTAGGCTGCTTGCCTGCTTGTCTACACGCCTGCTCGATTGCCGTGCTGCCTGCTCACAAACCGGCTTATCGGCACTTGCCTGTCCCTGCGTGCCCATCTACCTGCCTGCACACCAGCTCAGCTGCTTGCGGGCACATGTCTCCAGGCAGCATCCTACCCTAAACAAACAAATTCCTAGACTGTCCACTTGCTTCTCTGTGCGCGTGCTTGCCTGGCTTCCTTCCTGAAAACCTTCTCACCTGCACTCGCATGCCTGCGTGCCCATCTGCCTGCCTGCCTGCCAGCCCACCCAGAAAGCTGCCCAACTGACTGACAGACTAAAAATCAACTTTGTATTTTGAAACAATTTACATGCCACAGAAAGGTCGCTTTTTAAAAATACATTCTCAAATAGAGAAGGTGGTAACCCAAAAATAATTAGATATTTGTTGTCTTGGTAGTAAGATTTCTTTACACAATATTTTTACACAGCACATTATGGGGACCTGCACGGGTTACACACCGACATTGTGAGGACTTCTAAGTCCCCACAACTACGATGTATGCGTTTTGTGTATGAAAAGTGTGATAAATGTGACTTTCTCTGGTGGAGACATGTATGCGATAACTAGACTTGTTTTCCGTGCTTTCATGACTGACGGCTGACCAACTGACTGAGAAGCTGACTACCAGTACGTACACTACACTGTCTGACCACCAGACTACTTGGTTGCCTGGTTACCTAACTACCCTGTGGGAGGCTGCGGGACTGCCAGTCAAACCACTGGCCTGCCACACCCCAGGTTGCTTTAATACTAGTCTTTTGGTTTGCAAAACTGACAGTCGTCATCTGCATGCCCCCAGTGTTCCGAAATGTTTGGCTTCCCAACGGCCAGCCTGCAGAGCTAGTGGTCTGCAAATCTGCCTCGTTGCCCAAGTGCTTAACTGGCTGCCTGGCTGCCTCTGCCTACTTACCGAAATTCCCGCATACTGGTGCGCCTGCGTGCCAACCTGCTTGCTCACCTGCAAATAGTTGGCTAACAAATTGGTAGGCTATGCCAATCTGCTTGCTTAATCAGCTGCCTGCCTACAAACCTGCCCGTCTGGCCACATGTTCCCCTTGCCATTCTAAACAGACAAATTGCTAGGTTGCCTACCTGTCCGCTTGCCCTGTTGCCTGCCTACAAACCTACCCGTTTGCACACTTGCCCATCTGCACACTTGCCCATCCCTGCATGCCCGTCTGCCTGCATGCCTGCCCAATTATCCGGTTGCCTGCATGCTGGTTGGCCTGACTGACCACCTGCAGTCTATGGCAGGGCGAGCAAGCCTGTGGGCCGACAAGATGGCATCTGCCGTTTGCCCACATTGCAAGTGCCTGCAGGCGCCCGTCTCCCGGCAGCTTGCTATTGTAAACAAACAAATTGCTAGGCTGCTTGCCTGCTTCTCTACACGCCTGCTCGATTGCCGTGCTGCCTGCTCACAAACCTGCCCATCGGCACTTGCCTGTCCCTGCGCGCCCATCTACCTGCCTGCACGCCAGCTCAGCTGCTTGCTGGCACATGTCTCCAGGCAGCTTCTTACCCTAAACAAACAAATTCCTAGGCTGTCCGCCTGCTTCTCTGTCCTCTTGCTTGCCTGGCTTCCTTCCTGCAAACCTTCTCACCTGCACTCGCATGCCTGTGTGCCCGTGTGCCTGCCTGCCATCCTGCCCAGAAAGCTGCGCAACTGTCAGATAGACTAAAAATCAACTTTGTATTTTCAAACAATTTACATGCCACAGAAAGATCGCTTTTAAAAATACATTCTCAAATAGAGAAGGTGGTATCCCAAAAATAATTAGATATTTGTTGTCTTGGTAGTAAGATTTCTTTACACAATATTTTTACACAGCACATTATGGGGACCTGCACGGGTTACACACCGACATTGTGAGGACTTCTAAGTCCCCACAACTACGATGTATGCGTTTTGTGTATGAAAAGTGTGATAAATGAGACTTTCTCTGGTGGAGACATGTATGCGATAACTAGACTTGTTTTCCGTGCTTTCATGACTGACAGCTGACCAACCGACTGACAAGCTGACTACCAATACGTACACTACACTGTCTGATCACTAGACTACTTGGTTGCCTGGTTACCCGACTACCCTGTGGTAGGCTGCGAGACTGCCAGTCAAGCCACTGGCCTGCCACACCCCCAGGTTGCTTTAATACTAGTCTTTTAGTTTGCAAACCTGAGAGTCGTCATCTGCATGCACCCAGCGTTCCGAAATGTTTGGCTGCCCAACGGCCAGTCTTCATAGCTACTGGTCTGCAAATCTGCCTCCTTGCCCAAGTGCTTAACTGACTGCATGGCTACCTGTCTACTTGTCTACTTACCGAAATTCTCGCGCACTGGTGCGCCTGCGTGCCCACCTGCAAATAGCCAGCTAACAAATTGCTAGGCTATGCCCATCTGCTTGCTTACTCAGCTGCCTGCCTACAAACCTGCCCGTCTGCCCACATGTTCCGCTTGCGAATCTAACCAGACAAATTGCTAGGTTGCCTACGTGTCCGCTTGTCCTGTTGCCTGCCTACAAACCTGCCCATTAGCACACTTGGCCATCTGCACACTTGGCCATCCCTGCGTGCCCATCAGCCTGCATGCCTACCCAATTATGCAGTTGCCTGCATGCCCTTTGGCCTGATTGACGTGACCACCTGCAGTCCATGGCATGGCCAGGAAGCCTGTGGGCAGACAAGATGGAATCTGCCTTTTTCCCGCATTGCAATTGCCTGCGGGAGCCCGTCTCTAGTCAGCTTGCTACTGTAAACAAACAAATTGCTAGGCTGCCGGCCTGCTTGTGTACACGCCTGCTCGATTACCATGCTGCCTGCTCACAAACCTGCCCATCGACACTTGCCTGTCACTGCACACCCAACTAATTGCCTGCACGCCAGCTCAGCTGCTTGCGGCCACCTGTCACAAGGCAGTTTCCTACCCTAAACAAACAAATTCGTAGGGTGTCCACCTGCTTCTCTGTCCACTTGCTTGCCTGGCTTCCTTCCTGCAAACCTTCTCACCTGCACTCGCATGCCTACGTGCCCGTCTGCATGCTTGCCTGCCCAGAAAGCTGCCCAACTGACTGACAGACTAAAAATCAACTTTGTACTTTGAAACAATTTACATGCCACAGAAAGGTCGCTTTTTAAAAATACATTCTCAAATAGAGAAGGTGGTAACCCAAAAATAATTAGATATTTGTTGTCTTGGTAGTAAGATTTCTTTGCACAATATTTTTACACAGCACATTATGGGGACCTGCACGGGTTACACACCGACATTGTGAGGACTTCTAAGTCCCCACAACTACGATGTATGCGTTTTGTGTATGAAAAGTGTGATAAATGTGACTTTCTCTGGTGGAGACATGTATGTGATAACTAGACTTGTTTTCCGTGCTTTCATGACTGACGGCTGACCAACTGACTGAGAAGCTGACTACCAGTACGTACACAACAACTGTCTGACCACCAGACTACTTGGTTGCCTGGTTACCTAACTACCCTGTGGGAGGCTGCGGGACTGCCAGTCAAACCACTGGCCTGCCACACCCCCAGGTTGCTTTAATACTAGTCTTTTGGTTTGCAAAACTGACAGTCGTCATCTGCATGCCCCCAGTGTTCCGAAATGTTTGGCTTCCCAACGGCCAGCCTGCAGAGCTAGTGGTCTGCAAATCTGCCTCGTTGCCCAAGTGCTTAACTGGCTGCCTGGCTGCCTCTGCCTACTTACCGAAATTCCCGCATACTGGTGCGCCTGCATGCCAACCTGCTTGTTCACCTGCAAATAGCTGGCTAACAAATTGGTAGGCTATGCCAATCTGCTTGCTTAATCAGCTGCCTGGCTACAAACCTGCCCGTCTGGCCACATGTTCCCCTTGCCATTCTAAACAGACAAATTGCTAGGTTGCCTACCTGTCCGCTTGCCCTGTTGCCTGCCTACAAACCTACCCGTTTGCACACTTGCCCATCTGCACACTTGCCCATCCCTGCATGCCCATCTGCCTGCATGCCTGCCAAATTATGCAGTTGCCGGTTGGCCTGACTGACCACCTGCAGCGTATGGCAGGGCAGCAAGCCTGTGGGCCGACAAGATGGCATCAGCCGTTTGCCCACATTGCAAGTGCCTGCGGGCGCCCGTCTGCAGGCAGCTTGCTATTGTAAACAAACAAATTGCTAGGCTGCTTGCCTGCTTGTCTACACGCCTGCTCGATTGCCGTGCTGCCTGCTCACAAACCTGCCCATCGGCACTTGCCTGTCCCTGCGCGCCCATCTACCTGCCTGCACGCCAGCTCAGCTGCTTGCTGGCACCTGTCTCCAGGCAGCTTCTTACCCTAAACAAACAAATTCCTAGGCTGTCCGCCTGCTTCTCTGTCCGCTTGCTTGCCTGGCTTCCTTCCTGCAAACCTTCTCACCTGCACTTGCATGCCTGTGTGCCCGTGTGCCTGCCTGCCAGCCTGCCCAGAAAGCTGCGCAACTGTCAGATAGACTAAAAATCAAATTTGTATTTTCAAACAATTTACATGCCACAGAAAGATCGCTTTTAAAAATACATTCTCAAATAGAGAAGGTGGTATCCCAAAAATAATTAGATATTTGTTGTCTTGGTAGTAAGATTTCTTTACACAATATTTTTACACAGTACATTATGGGGACCTGCACGGGTTACACACCGACATTGTGAGGACTTCTAAGTCCCCACAACTAGGCAACCAAGTAGTCTAGTGATCAGACAGTGTAGTGTACGTATTGGTAGTCAGCTTGTCAGTCAGTCAGTTGGTCAGCTGTCAGTCATGAAAGCACGGAAAACAAGTGTAGTTATCGCATACATGTCTCCACCAGAGAAAGTCGCATTTATCACACTTTTCATACACAAAACGCATACATCGTGGTTACCCGACTACCCTGTGGGAGGCTGCGGGACTGCCAGTCAAGCCACTGGCCTGCCACACCCCCAGGTTGCTTTAATACTAGTCTTTTAGTTTGCAAAACTGACAGTCGTCATCTGCATGCACCCAGTGTTCCGAAATGTTTGGCTTCCCAACGGCCAGCCTGCAGAGCTAGTGGTCTGCAAATCTGCCTCGTTGCCCAAGTGCTTAACTGGCTGCCTGGCTACCTCTGCCTACTTACCGAAATTCCCGCATGCTGGTGCGCCTGCATGCCAACCTACTTGTTCACCTGCAAATAGCTGGCTAACAAATTGGTAGGCTATGCCAATCTGCTTGCTTAATCAGCTGCCTGCCTACAAACCTGCCCGTCTGGCCACATGTTCCCCTTGCCATTCTAAACAGACAAATTGCTAGGTTGCCTACCTGTCCGCTTGCCCTGTTGCCTGCCTACAAACCTACCCGTTTGCACACTTGCCCATCTGCACACTTGCCCATCCCTGCATGCCCATCTGCCTGCATGCCTGCCAAATTATGCAGTTGCCGGTTGGCCTGACTGACCACCTGCAGCGTATGGCAGGGCAGCAAGCCTGTGGGCCGACAAGATGGCATCAGCCGTTTGCCCACATTGCAAGTGCCTGCGGGTGCCCGTCTGCAGGCAGCTTGCTATTGTAAACAAACAAATTGCTAGGCTGCTTGCCTGCTTGTCTACACGCCTGCTCGATTGCCGTGCTGCCTGCTCACAAACCTGCCCATCGGCACTTGCCTGTCCCTGCGCGCCCATCTACCTGCCTGCACGCCAGCTCAGCTGCTTGCTGGCACATGTCTCCAGGCAGCTTCTTACCCTAAACAAACAAATTCCTAGGCTGTCCGCCTGCTTCTCTGTCCGCTTGCTTGCTTGCCTGGCTTCCTTCCTGCAAACCTTCTCACCTGCACTCGCATGCCTGTGTGCCCGTGTGCCTGCCTGCCATCCTGCCCAGAAAGCTGCACAACTGTCAGATAGACTAAAAATCAACTTTGTATTTTCAAACAATTTACATGCCACAGAAAGATCGCTTTTAAAAATACATTCTCAAATAGAGAAGGTGGTATCCCAAAAATAATTAGATATTTGTTGTCTTGGTAGTAAGATTTCTTTACACAATATTTTTACACAGTACATTATGGGGACCTGCACGGGTTACACACCGACATTGTGAGGACTTCTAAGTCCCCACAACTACGATGTATGCGTTTTGTGTATGAAAAGTGTGATAAATGAGACTTTCTCTGGTGGAGACATGTATGCGACAACTACACTTGTTTTCCGTGCTTTCATGACTGACACCTGACCAACTGACTGACAAGCTGACTACCAGTACGTAAACTACAGTGTCTGACTACCAGACTACTTGGAAGCCTAGTTACTCAACTGCCCTGTGGCAGAGCCAGTCAATCCACTGTCCTGCCACACCCCCAGGTTGTTTAATACTAGTCTTTTGGTTTGTCAAACTGACAGTCGTCAGCTGCATGCCCGCCAGTATTCCGAAATGTTTGGCTGCGCAACGGCCAGCCTGCAGAGCTACTGGTCTCTAAATCTGCCTTGTTGTCCAAGTGCTTAACTGCCTGCCTGTCTACCTGCCTACTTACCGAAATTTCCACATGGTCGTGCACTCGCGTGCCCAACTGCCTGTTCACCTGCAAATGGCAGGCTAATATATTGCCAGGCTATGTCCATCTGCTTGCTTGCTTGCTTGCTCAGCTGCCTGCCTACAAACCTGCCCATCTGGCCATATGTGCGCTTGCGACACTAAACAGACAAATTGCTAGGTTACCCACCTGTCCACTTGCCCTGCGGCCTGCCTACAAACCTGCCCGTTTGCACACATGCCCATCTGCACACTTGCCCATCCCAGCGTGCCTTTATGCCCTTATGCCTGCCCGTTTGACCACCTGCAGGCAGCTTGCTGTCCTAAACAAACAAATTGTTATGGAATGCCAGCCATCTTGTCTGTCCACCTGCTTGCTCGCCCATCATCCCATTTGCCTGCATCGCGAGTGCCTGTGGGCACCTGTCTAAGCAAACAAATTGCTAGGCTGCCTGCCTGTACACCTGATCGCTTCCCCTGTTGCCTGCCTACAAACCTGCCCGTCTGCACACTTGCTCTTTCCTGTGTGCTCTTCTGCCTGCCTGCGCACCTGCTCTCCTGCTTGCAGGCACCTGTCTCCAGGCAGCGTGCTACCTTAAACAAACACGTTGCTAGGCTGCCTGTCTGCTTTTCTGTACGCCTGATCGCTTCCCCTGTTGCCTGCCTACAAACCTGCCCATCTGCACACTTGCCCTTTCCTGCGTACCCATCTGCTGACCTACCCACCTGCATGCCTGCCTGCCTACCTGCCAGCTTACCATCTGCCTGCCCACCTCAAGGCAGCTTGCCATTCCAAACAAAATAATTGCTAGGCCATGCCCGCCAGCTTGTCTGCCCATCTGCTTTCTTGCCCGGTTGTCTTCCTACACACCTGCCAGTCAGCTCACCTGCCCGCGTCACGCAAGCCTGCAGGCGCCCATCTGCAAGCAGCTTGGTACCCTTAACAAACAAATTGCTAGACTGCCCACCTGCTTGTCTGTCCGCCTGCTTGTCTGGCTTCCTTCCTGTAAACCAGCTTGCACAGGAATGCCTACGTGCCTCATCAAACAAAAGGACTTCATTTTAAGATGTTGGTGGGAGCAGTGAGCATTGAACATACTTGCGGTGTTTATTCATACAATTCATAATATGGCCCTATGGTCGAATTCAGCCGTATATGAAACGTACCCTTGCACAGCTATTTTGCGCACCTCTTCATGCGCATATAATTTTTAGAATTTTACTTTGTCAAAGATCGTTCATGTCAAGAGAAAGAACTCGGAGACCGGTACTTGATTAGCTGTGGTCCATCCAATCTCGACTTTTACACCTGTGAATGCACAGATGATCCATGTTCGACTACTGATAATTAACTTTAGTCACTTTCTTGTATTTTGTTGGTTAATTGATTCTGTTTGTGTTTACCCAGGACTACTACTAAGAGGCGGATTCATTCCAATTTAAGCTTCACGAATACCTAGGAGACACCAGTACAATCACGAGAGCGGAATTGTCTCAAGCAAAAGGAAACGCGAAATGCAAGGATCTGAAGATAAAATATATTTCTAATATACATATTTAATGTAATATTAACTTTTTACGTACTTTTTTGTAATTAATAACTTTTTTACAGTTTTGTAACTGTTTCATGTTACCCTCATTAAATAAAGTCTTATCACGCATATCATATCATATCATATCATATCATATCATATCATATCATATCATATCATATCATATCATATCATATCATATCATATCATATCATATCATCATATCATATCATATATCATATCATATCATATCATATCATATCATATCATATCAAACACCATGAATTACAACGCCGCAATGAATGTGGAGAACACAGAGGCAGAAGATTTGTTTACAACATTATGAGGAGAAAAGTTCACCAAATTGGGGATGATGACTCGAAGAAATATACGACGATCAACACCCACCGAGGTCTGTTTCAATATAACCGACTCTATGGAATATCGTCCGCTCCAGGTATTTTCCAAAGAACAATGGGAAACCTCCTACAAGGGATCCCATATGTCATTGTTCGAGTGGACGTCCACGCATCGATGTTCTCTTCTTGCACGTGGTTTTCAATCAATCCTGAAAATGTCAGGTCCAAGTTGTGAAAGTACAAGTATTACAAGTCGAGCTAGTACCAGCCAGTGGGGTCACTATTCTGGCTAGTATGGATTCGTGGTTCAGCCTGGGAAGACTGAGGTAAATGCAAATCATGAAGAGCATATTACCAACCTTGAAGAAGTGTTGAAGCGGATGTCAAGTGCAGGAGCGAGGCTGAACAAGAAGAAATGTGTGTTCATGCCTTCAGATGTGATTTATCTGGGACAACGAGTCGACAGCCACGGAATTCAACCAGTGGAAGTTCGAGCTATTACAGACGCTCCAAGTCCAAGAAATGCAACAGAATTAAAGTCATTTTTAGGTGTGATAAACTATTACTAAAATTACTTACCTAACTTGGCAACTATCGTAGCACCTTTACACGAGTTGCTGCGGGAAGGGAGCACATTGGAAATGGGGAAGCAAACAGCAAGAAGCATTTCGAAAATCAAAAGAACTTTTGAAATCAGCAGAGTTACTAGTACACTATGACAGCAAGAAAGAATTAATTTTGGCTTGTGATGCATCACCTTATGGAGTGGGAGCAGTGTTGCCTCATAAATTGGAAGATGGAAGCGAGCGACCAATAGCATATACATCACGCACACTAACAGCTCCAGAAAGAAACTATGCCCAACTAGATTGGAGTGAAGAAGTTTCATCAGTATGTATATGGGGGCACTTCACCACAAACGCTGATCACAAACCACTAATTGGCTTATTCAACGAGCACATGCCGACACCACAGATGGCATCTGGAAAAGTACTGTGATGGGCTTTGATTCTAGCTGCTTATGAATATTCAATTGGGCACAAAGAAGGAAAGGCACGCGCAAATGCAGATGCTCTAAGTCGTCTACCACTTCCTGATACACCAAGCAGCACTCCAGAACCTGGCGAAAATGTGCTTGTGATGGAAGTCTTGGAATCCACTCCAGTGGACGCAGGCAAAATCAAGGCAAAAACAAGAAGAGATCCAGTACTGGCCAGAGTGTGCTGGTGATTAACAAACTCATCCGACAAGGAGACGACAGAGCCTGGCGAAGCAGCGGTTACGGGATGGATAACAAGCACTCACATTTAAAAATACATTCTCAAATAGGGAAGGTGGTATCCCAAAAGTAAGTGGTTAATTGAATTGCTGTCTTTGTAGTAAGATAACTTTACGGAATATTTGAACACAGCACATATGTTAATTCACAAATTAAAGCGTCGATCAATTGTGCCATCGATTACACCCATATTTCAAATTAGCGCCCAAACAAATGGAAAAACGCTCATGTTTCAGCAATATATAAGGATGATGATGAAGCAGAGAGAGAACTATCGTCCCATTTAAATTATTTGTGTACCAGGAAAAATGGAGTCATGTAAATGATAAAACGTCGTTACAATCATGAAAGTGGCAATGTCTCGAAGAAAAGAAAACGAGAAGTCCATGTAGGATCGGAAGACACACGTGTTTTTGAAATAAAGACAAGAACTAGGTGGATCCACGACTACCTACGCAAGATAAATCGTGGATTAGAGTTACAAGAGGCGATACCTCTCCATATTCAGGAGAGGTATCTGAAAAGTTTTCATATTTCATTATTTGTTGGTTAATTCATTCCGTTTGTATCTGGACAGGACTACTACTCAGAGACCAGTCTACTTCATTTCAATTTAAGCTACACGAATACTTAAACCCAAATGGTCTACGGAATTGGAAAGCAATCAGGCAGTGGTACTTGATTTTACAACTTCCCAAATTGTTAATTATAAGGGCGATCGTGATAAATCGGCAGAAAATATGTTGGACTACAGGAAGACGGCGAATATATCCACTGTCGACCTACTGTATGATGCGTTGTTATTTATTGGACGTCAACACGTCGCCCAGTATATCTACGACTCAATATGTGAGAAGAAAACTGATGTATAAACTCAATGACTTGTAACTTCCACGGTCCATTCTTCATTCAGAGACGACAGAGTCTGGCGAACCAGCGGTTACAGGACGGATAAAAAGCA
>CAXIUP010000114.1:37500-117500 GCA_964035015.1 Corallium rubrum
TATATATTATATATATATATGTATGTATGTATGTATGTATGTATATATTACAATAATAAAAGACAAACTTGGTTACTTCATTCGAATTTTATTTCACTACAGACTGTTTCGTATGGCAAGTAATACTTGCCACACTCATCAGGTGAATACTGCGGTTGTTGTTACACGCGAGAAACTTAATATGTGTTGATCTATGACGTATTTACATGTTTGAATAATTAATTATGAAAATGGTATGCGGCTGTCAACCAGCTAAATGTTTTCTGCGGTGTCTACAAGTTGATACGAGTTCGTTTCTGTTATTTAGAGAACATAGTTCAGGGTGGCAAATGATAATAAATTTTTCGTACAAGATACGCGAACCACCTAGCCTCATTCAGAAACGAAAAGCACAAATCGGCCACCGAACTAAGCAAGCATATATGGAAACTAAAGAACTCTAACATTAAATTTGATACGAAATGGAAAATAATTAAGAAGTGTAAAACACCAGAGTGAAGGTATCACCACATTCATCCTCGGATTCATCACCAGATTCATCACCAGATTCATCACCAGATTCATCACCACATTCGCAAAGCAAATATTTCACCTTCAATAATTCCTTCACTAATCAACCGATCGGCACACACGATACACCAAATGAAAGCTTATTATTCCATCTATCTGGCCCAAGATAAACGGCGTTTGTTTGAATAATTTATAATGGAGAAAAATAACGATTTACTAGAAACTACTCGCTCTTCTGTCTTGGGGGAAAAATTTCGATGACTTCTTTTCATTTTAACTGGCTTTCCTATATATCAAAATGAAGCTCATTCTATCCTCTTGCTGGCCCAAGAAAAATTAGAAGTGGCCCAAATCTGGTTCAAGAGTTATTCGCTTTTAAAGCGAGACGCCCATATTGTTTATAATTACACAGTGCGCTAAAAATAGAATACTTTATTATTAATTCGTCGGGATGGTTTTGGGGGAAACATTACGATGGCTTCTTTTAATTTTAACCGGCTTTCCTATATATCCAACAGAAGCTCATTCTATCCTCTTGCTGGCCCACAAAAAATTAGAAGTGGCCCAGATCTGGTTCAAGAGTTATTCGCTTTTAAAGCGACAAGCCCAAACTGTCACTTACAGCGCGCCGGAAATGAAAATCTTTAATAATTGTGGTTGCCGACTTAGACTTTGGGGGAAAAATTTCGATGGCTTCTGTTATTTTTTACCAGCTTTCCTATATATCAAATTGAAGCTCATTCTATCGTCTTGCTGGCCCAAGAACAACTAGAAGTGGCCCAGATCTGGTTTAAGAGTTATCCGCATACGCCGAAACTGTGAAGCTATCACCACATTCACTTGGGGGAAAAATTTCGGTGACTTCTTTTCATTTTAACCGGCTCTCCTATATATCAAAATAAAGCTCATTCTATCCTCTTGCTGGCCCAAAAAAAATTGGAAGTGGCCCAGATCTGGTTCAAGAGTTATTCGCTTTTAAAGCGGCAAGCCCATATTGTTTATAATTACACAGCGCGCTAGAAATAGAATACTTTATTATTAATTCGTCGGGATGGTCTTGGGGGAAACATTACGACGGCTTCTTTTAATTTTAAGCGGCTATCCTATATATCAAAATGAAGCTCATTCTATCTTCTTGCTGGCCCAAAACAAATTAGAAGTGGCCCACATCTGGTTCAAGAGTTATTCGCTTTTAAAGCGACAAGCCCAAACTGTCAATTACAGCGCGCCGGAAATAAAAATCTTTAATAATTGTGGTTGCCGACTTAGACTTTGGGGGGGAAATTTCGATAGCTTCTGTTATTTTTTACCAGCTTTCCTATATATCAAATTGAAGCTCATTCTCTCGTCTTGCTGGCCCAAGAAAAACTAGAAGTGGCCCAGATCTGGTTTAAGAGTTATTCGCATACGCCGAAACTGTGAAGCTATCACCACATTCACTTGGGGGAAAGATTTCGATGACTTCTTTTCATTTTAACTGGCTTTCCTATATATCAAAATGAAGCTCATTCTATCCTCTTGCTGGCCCAAGAAAAATTAGAAGTGGCCCAAATCTGGTTCAAGAGTTATTCGCTTTTAAAGCGAGACGCCCATATTGTTTATAATTACACAGCGCGCTAAAAATAGAATACTTTATTATTAATTCGTCGGGATGGTTTTGGGGGAAACATTACGATGGCTTCTTTTCATTTTAACCGGCTTTCCTATATATCAAAATCAAGCTCATTCTATCCTTTTGCTGGCCCAAGGAAAATTAGAAGTGGCCCAGATTTGGTTCAAGAGTTATTCGCTTTTAAAGCGACAAGCCCAAACTGTCAATTACAGCGCGCTGGAAATAAAAATCTTTAATAATTGTGGTTGCCGACTTAGACTTTGGGGGAAACATTTCGATGGCTTCTGTTACTTTTTACCGGCTTTCCTATATATCAAATTGAAGTTCATTCTATCGTCTTGCTGGCCCAAGAACAACTAGAAGTGGCCCAGATCTGGTGTAAGAGTTATCCGCATACGCCGAAACTGTGAAGCTATCACCACATTCACTTGGGGGAAAAATTTCGGTGACTTCTTTTCATTTTAACCGGCTTTCCTATATATCAAAATGAAGCTCATTCTATTCTCTTGCTGGCCCAAAAAAAATTAGAAGTGGCCCAGATATGGTTCAAGAGTTATTCGATTTTAAAGCGACAAGCCTATATTGTTTATAATTACACAGCGCGCTAAAAATAGAATACTTTATTATTAATTCATCGGGATGGTCTTGGGGGAAACATTAAGATGGCTTCTTTTAATTTTAAGCGGCTATCCTATATATCAAAATGAAGCTCATTCTATCTTCTTGCTGGCCCAAAACAAATTAGAAGTGGCCCACATCTGGTTCAAGAGTTATTCGCTTTTAAAGCGACAAGCCCAAACTGTCAATTACAGCGCGCCGGAAATAAAAATCTTTAATAATTGTGGTTGCCGACTTAGACTTTGGGGGGAAAATTTCGATAGCTTCTGTTATTTTTTACCAGCTTTCCTATATATCAAATTGAAGCTCATTCTCTCGTCTTGCTGGCCCAAGAAAAACTAGAAGTGGCCCAGATCTGGTTTAAGAGTTATTCGCATACGCCGAAACTGTGAAGCTATCACCACATTCACTTGGGGGAAAGATTTCGATGACTTCTTTTCATTTTAACTGGCTTTCCTATATATCAAAATGAAGCTCATTCTATCCTCTTGCTGGCCTAAGAAAAATTAGAAGTGGCCCAAATCTGGTTCAAGAGTTATTCGCTTTTAAAGCGAGACGCCCATATTGTTTATAATTACACAGCGCGCTAAAAATAGAATACTTTATTACTAATTCGTCGGGATGGTTTTGGGGGAAACATTACGATGGCTTCTTTTCATTTTAACCGGCTTTCCTATATATCAAAATCAAGCTCATTCTATCCTTTTGCTGGCCCAAGGAAAATTAGAAGTGGCCCAGATTTGGTTCAAGAGTTATTCGCTTTTAAAGCGACAAGCCCAAACTGTCAATTACAGCGCGCTGGAAATAAAAATCTTTAATAATTGTGGTTGCCGACTTAGACTTTGGGGGAAACATTTCGATGGCTTCTGTTACTTTTTACCGGCTTTCCTATATATCAAATTGAAGCTCATTCTATCGTCTTGCTGGCCCAAGAACAACTAGAAGTGGCCCAGATCTGGTTTAAGAGTTATCCGCATACGCCGAAACTGTGAAGCTATCACCACATTCACTTGGGGGAAAAATTTCGGTGACTTCTTTTCATTTTAACCGGCTTTCCTATATATCAAAATGAAGCTCATTCTATTCTCTTGCTGGCCCAAAAAAAATTAGAAGTGGCCCAGATATGGTTCAAGAGTTATTCGATTTTAAAGCGACAAGCCTATATTGTTTATAATTACACAGCGCGCTAAAAATAGAATACTTTATTATTAATTCATCGGGATGGTCTTGGGGGAAACATTAAGATGGCTTCTTTTAATTTTAAGCGCCTTTCATATATATCAAAATGAAGCTCATTCTATCTTCTTGCTGGCCCAAGAAAAATTGGAAGTGGCCCAGATTTGGTTCAAGAGTTATTCGCTTTTAAAGCGACAAGCCCAAACTGTCAATTACAGCGCGCCGGAAATAAAAATCTTTAATAATTGTGGTTGCCGACTTAGACTTTGGGGGAAACATTTCGATGGCTCCTGTTACTTTTTTCCGGCTTTCCTATATATCAAATTGAAGCTCATTCTATCGTCTTGCTGGCCCAAGAACAACTAGAAGTGGCCCAGATCTGGTTTAAGAGTTATCCGCATACGCCGAAACTGTGAAGCTATCACCACATTCACTTGGGGGAAAAATTTCGGTGACTTCTTTTCATTTTAACCGGCTCTCCTATATATCAAAATAAAGCTCATTCTATCCTCTTGCTGGCCCAAAAAAAATTGGAAGTGGCCCAGATCTGGTTCAAGAGTTATTCGCTTTTAAAGCGACAAGCCTATATTGTTTATAATTACACAGCGCGCTAAAAATAGAATACTTTATTATTAATTCGTCGGGATGGTCTTGGGGGAAACATTACGATGGCTTCTTTTAATTTTAAGCGGCTTTCATATATATGAAAATGAAGCTCATTCTATCTTCTTGCTGGCCCAAAACAAATTAGAAGTGGCCCACATCTGGTTCAAGAGTTATTCGCTTTTAAAGCGACAAGCCCAAACTGTCAATTACAGCGCGCCGGAAATAAAAATCTTTAATAATTGTGGTTGCCGACTTAGACTTTGGGGGAAACATTTCGATGGCTTCTGTTACTTTTTTCCGGCTTTCCTATATATCAAATTGAAGCTCATTCTATCGTCTTGCTGGCCCAAGAACAACTAGAAGTGGCCCAGATCTGGTTTAAGAGTTATCCGCATACGCCGAAACTGTGAAGCTATCACCACATTCACTTGGGGGAAAAATTTCGGTGACTTCTTTTCATTTTAACCGGCTCTCCTATATATCAAAATAAAGCTCATTCTATCCTCTTGCTGGCCCAAAAAAAATTGGAAGTGGCCCAGATCTGGTTCAAGAGTTATTCGCTTTTAAAGCGACAAGCCTATATTGTTTATAATTACACAGCGCGCTAAAAATAGAATACTTTATTATTAATTCGTCGGGATGGTCTTGGGGGAAACATTACGATGGCTTCTTTTAATTTTAAGCGGCTTTCATATATATCAAAATGAAGCTCATTCTATCTTCTTGCTGGCCCAAAACAAATTAGAAGTGGCCCACATCTGGTTCAAGAGTTATTCGCTTTTAAAGCGACAAGCCCAAACTGTCAATTACAGCGCGCTGGAAATAAAAATCTTTAATAATTGTGGTTGCCGACTTAGACTTTGGGGGAAAAATTTCGATGGCTTCTGTTATTTTTTACCAGCTTTCCTATATATCAAATTGAAGCTCATTCTATCGTCTTGCTGGCCCAAGAAAAACTAGAAGTGGCCCAGATCTGGTTTAAGAGTTATTCGCATACGCCGAAACTGTGAAGCTATCACCACATTCACTTGGGGGAAAGATTTTGATGACTTCTTTTCATTTTAACCGGCTTTCCTATATATCAAAATGAAGCTCATTCTATCCTCTTGCTGGCCCAAGAAAAATTAGAAGTGGCCCAAATGTGGTTCAAGAGTTATTCGCTTTTAAAGCGAGACGCCCATATTGTTTATAATTACACAGAGCGCTAAAAATAGAATACTTTATTATTAATTCGTCGGGATGGTTTTGGGGGAAACATTACGATGGCTTCTTTTCATTTTAACCGGCTTTCCTATATATCAAAATCAAGCTCATTCTATCCTTTTGCTGGCCCAAGGAAAATTAGAAGTGGCCCAGATTTGGTTCAAGAGTTATTCGCTTTTAAAGCGACAAGCCCAAACTGTCAATTACAGCGCGCTGGAAATAAAAATCTTTAATAATTGTGGTTGCCGACTTAGACCTTGGGGGAAACATTTCGATGGCTTCTGTTACTTTTTACTGGCTTTCCTATATATCAAATTGAAGCTCATTCTATCGTCTTGCTGGCCCAAGAACAACTAGAAGTGGCCCAGATCTGGTTTAAGAGTTATCCGCATACGCCGAAACTGTGAAGCTATCACCACATTCACTTGGGGGAAAAATTTCGGTGACTTCTTTTCATTTTAACCGGCTTTCCTATATATCAAAATGAAGCTCATTCTATTCTCTTGCTGGCCCAAAAAAAATTAGAAGTGGCCCAGATATGGTTCAAGAGTTATTCGATTTTAAAGCGACAAGCCTATATTGTTTATAATTACACAGCGCGCTAAAAATAGAATACTTTATTATTAATTCATCGGGATGGTCTTGGGGGAAACATTAAGATGGCTTCTTTTAATTTTAAGCGCCTTTCATATATATCAAAATGAAGCTCATTCTATCTTCTTGCTGGCCCAAGAAAAATTGGAAGTGGCCCAGATTTGGTTCAAGAGTTATTCGCTTTTAAAGCGACAAGCCCAAACTGTCAATTACAGCGCGCCGGAAATAAAAATCTTTAATAATTGTGGTTGCCGACTTAGACTTTGGGGGAAACATTTCGATGGCTTCTGTTACTTTTTTCCGGCTTTCCTATATATCAAATTGAAGCTCATTCTATCGTCTTGCTGGCCCAAGAACAACTAGAAGTGGCCCAGATCTGGTTTAAGAGTTATCCGCATACGCCGAAACTGTGAAGCTATCACCACATTCACTTGGGGGAAAAATTTCGGTGACTTCTTTTCATTTTAACCGGCTCTCCTATATATCAAAATAAAGCTCATTCTATCCTCTTGCTGGCCCAAAAAAAATTGGAAGTGGCCCAGATCTGGTTCAAGAGTTATTCGCTTTTAAAGCGACAAGCCTATATTGTTTATAATTACACAGCGCGCTAAAAATAGAATACTTTATTATTAATTCGTCGGGATGGTCTTGGGGGAAACATTACGATGGCTTCTTTTAATTTTAAGCGGCTTTCATATATATCAAAATGAAGCTCATTCTATCTTCTTGCTGGCCCAAAACAAATTAGAAGTGGCCCACATCTGGTTCAAGAGTTATTTGCTTTTAAAGCGACAAGCCCAAACTGTCAATTACAGCGCGCCGGAAATAAAAATCTTTAATAATTGTGGTTGCCGACTTAGACTTTGGGGGGAAAATTTCGATAGCTTCTGTTATTTTTTACCAGCTTTCCTATATATCAAATTGAAGCTCATTCTCTCGTCTTGCTGGCCCAAGAAAAACTAGAAGTGGCCCAGATCTGGTTTAAGAGTTATTCGCATACGCCGAAACTGTGAAGCTATCACCACATTCACTTGGGGGAAAGATTTCGATGACTTCTTTTCATTTTAACTGGCTTTCCTATATATCAAAATGAAGCTCATTCTATCCTCTTGCTGGCCCAAGAAAAATTAGAAGTGGCCCAAATCTGGTTCAAGAGTTATTCGCTTTTAAAGCGAGACGCCCATATTGTTTATAATTACACAGCGCGCTAAAAATAGAATACTTTATTATTAATTCGTCGGGATGGTTTTGGGGGAAACATTACGATGGCTTCTTTTCATTTTAACCGGCTTTCCTATATATCAAAATCAAGCTCATTCTATCCTTTTGCTGGCCCAAGGAAAATTAGAAGTGGCCCAGATTTGGTTCAAGAGTTATTCGCTTTTAAAGCGACAAGCCCAAACTGTCAATTACAGCGCGCTGGAAATAAAAATCTTTAATAATTGTGGTTGCCGACTTAGACTTTGGGGGAAACATTTCGATGGCTTCTGTTACTTTTTACTGGCTTTCCTATATATCAAATTGAAGCTCATTCTATCGTCTTGCTGGCCCAAGAACAACTAGAAGTGGCCCAGATCTGGTTTAAGAGTTATCCGCATACGCCGAAACTGTGAAGCTATCACCACATTCACTTGGGGGAAAAATTTCGGTGACTTCTTTTCATTTTAACCGGCTTTCCTATATATCAAAATGAAGCTCATTCTATTCTCTTGCTGGCCCAAAAAAAATTAGAAGTGGCCCAGATATGGTTCAAGAGTTATTCGACTTTAAAGCGACAAGCCTATATTGTTTATAATTACACAGCGCGCTAAAAATAGAATACTTTATTATTAATTCATCGGGATGGTCTTGGGGGAAACATTAAGATGGCTTCTTTTAATTTTAAGCGCCTTTCATATATATCAAAATGAAGCTCATTCTATCTTCTTGCTGGCCCAAGAAAAATTGGAAGTGGCCCAGATTTGGTTCAAGAGTTATTCGCTTTTAAAGCGACAAGCCCAAACTGTCAATTACAGCGCGCCGGAAATAAAAATCTTTAATAATTGTGGTTGCCGACTTAGACTTTGGGGGAAACATTTCGATGGCTTCTGTTACTTTTTTCCAGCTTTCCTATATATCAAATTGAAGCTCATTCTATCGTCTTGCTGGCCCAAGAACAACTAGAAGTGGCCCAGATCTGGTTTAAGAGTTATCCGCATACGCCGAAACTGTGAAGCTATCACCACATTCACTTGGGGGAAAAATTTCGGTGACTTCTTTTCATTTTAACCGGCTCTCCTATATATCAAAATAAAGCTCATTCTATCCTCTTGCTGGCCCAAAAAAATTGGAAGTGGCCCAGATCTGGTTCAAGAGTTATTCGCTTTTAAAGCGACAAGCCTATATTGTTTATAATTACACAGCGCGCTAAAAATAGAATACTTTATTATTAATTCGTCGGGATGGTCTTGGGGGAAACATTACGATGGCTTCTTTTAATTTTAAGCGGCTTTCATATATATCAAAATGAAGCTCATTCTATCTTCTTGCTGGCCCAAAACAAATTAGAAGTGGCCCACATCTGGTTCAAGAGTTATTTGCTTTTAAAGCGACAAGCCCAAACTGTCAATTACAGCGCCGGAAATAAAAATCTTTAATAATTGTGGTTGCCGACTTAGACTTTGGGGGGAAAATTTCGATAGCTTCTGTTATTTTTTACCAGCTTTCCTATATATCAAATTGAAGCTCATTCTCTCGTCTTGCTGGCCCAAGAAAAACTAGAAGTGGCCCAGATCTGGTTTAAGAGTTATTCGCATACGCCGAAACTGTGAAGCTATCACCACATTCACTTGGGGGAAAGATTTCGATGACTTCTTTTCATTTTAACTGGCTTTCCTATATATCAAAATGAAGCTCATTCTATCCTCTTGCTGGCCCAAGAAAAATTAGAAGTGGCCCAAATCTGGTTCAAGAGTTATTCGCTTTTAAAGCGAGACGCCCATATTGTTTATAATTACACAGCGCGCTAAAAATAGAATACTTTATTATTAATTCGTCGGGATGGTTTTGGGGGAAACATTACGATGGCTTCTTTTCATTTTAACCGGCTTTCCTATATATCAAAATCAAGCTCATTCTATCCTTTTGCTGGCCCAAGGAAAATTAGAAGTGGCCCAGATTTGGTTCAAGAGTTATTCGCTTTTAAAGCGACAAGCCCAAACTGTCAATTACAGCGCGCTGGAAATAAAAATCTTTAATAATTGTGGTTGCCGACTTAGACTTTGGGGGAAACATTTCGATGGCTTCTGTTACTTTTTACTGGCTTTCCTATATATCAAATTGAAGCTCATTCTATCGTCTTGCTGGCCCAAGAACAACTAGAAGTGGCCCAGATCTGGTTTAAGAGTTATCCGCATACGCCGAAACTGTGAAGCTATCACCACATTCACTTGGGGGAAAAATTTCGGTGACTTCTTTTCATTTTAACCGGCTTTCCTATATATCAAAATGAAGCTCATTCTATTCTCTTGCTGGCCCAAAAAAAATTAGAAGTGGCCCAGATATGGTTCAAGAGTTATTCGATTTTAAAGCGACAAGCCTATATTGTTTATAATTACACAGCGCGCTAAAAATAGAATACTTTATTATTAATTCATCGGGATGGTCTTGGGGGAAACATTAACCCAGCTAGCACACAACGTAATCCCAACGTTCGCAAAAGGTTGTGGTTTGGTTAGGTTGGACCGAACGTTCTGACAACGTAATCGCAACGTTCGCAAAAGGTTGTGGTTTGGTTAGGTTGGACCAAACGTTCTGACAACGTAATCGCAACATTGTTTTTCTCAGACGGAGATATATTAAATTACAAATAGGTGTTATAAACCATGAGTGAACGTTGTAGAAACGTTGAAATGCAACGTACTTCAGAGACGTTCATATAACGTCTCATGGACGTTGCGTATATTAGTAATAAAATGTTTGTATATTTAGATCAAAGATCTGTCTAATACAACTGCATGGTATTTGAAATATAGTAAGGTATGATATTCTGCCGAAACAGAGAACGTAGGTCGACAGTATATCAAACCTTACTATATTTCGATTGTTGTTTCAACAGTACACTGCCTGGTATTTGGATTTTTTAAGCAAAACGACAGAGTTTTTATAATAGCGAACGTTGTTGTATAAACGTTTGGGAAACGTTCGAACGTAACGTTGCTCAAATACGTTCTGAAAACGTTCTCGCTACGTTGTGACCTTGTGTCTGTGACGTAATTTACGTCACGTTCCGGATATGGCCTTCGTCTCTGCCTTCGTGTTGGTGGGATACAACGATTCAAGCGCAAGTCTGTTTCGCGATTCTTCTGTCTTCAATCCGTTATTCATTCTTGTTTATTAAAGCCATCATCGTTTGCAAAGTAAGTAAACACCTTATCAGTTATGTATACAATATTTTTCAGCGATTCTTCTCGTGTTAAATCACTAGTAAACACAGTTAACTGAACCTGTTTACAATTGACGTTTACAATTGACATGCTTACGTGTATTTTCAAAATGACTTCTGAATGTTCGCGGTAACGCGTTACCTATCCTATTGCATATGAATGAAATAGCGCAAAGCTACGAATGCGTTTATACTTATACTTCTGCTTATACTGCGCTGCAATTACATGTATTAACACATTTTGCGAAAGCATGGCAAGAAGTCACAGATGTGAGATGAATATTTACATATTCAAGATGGTCTCCATGCTGCCCAAAATGTCATTGAAATTGCCGGCTGTATTCTTTATGAAATGAAACTCTACGTCGCTCTTGTGTCGAGTCAAATATAATTATTTAGCTTTAGGTTTAAAACCATCACAACATATACAGTATAAACACAATGACAAGTCACAAGTCTAAGTCAAACTTGGTTCAAGTCTATGAGAGCATCATGGATTATCTAACACAGGTGCGGCGTGGATTCATACGCTGGTGTTAATAATCGAGTAAAATTAAATAAGTTGACCAGTCATATAAACATGTGTAGCAAGTTCTATTGATTGGCACCACATTTTGGTCTTATTGGCTTGATGTATTTCGTATAAGCTAATCAATCACATAAACCAATTCCATCACAGATCTGACCAAAAATGACTAAGATGCATCACAAGTGTGGCAAGTCTTCATTGATTAGATCTGAGATGGATTTGGTTTATGTGATTGATTATAACTTTATATTATTAAGAACATCAAGCCAACTAAATCAAATGCTGCCAATCAATACAACTCGCCACATGGTGTATCACTGGTCAATTTGACTTGAGCAAAAACCATCCTATAAATCCACGCTGTATAAATCCACGATCTTGTGCTAAATAATCTACGAAGCTCTTATATATTTGAAGCAACATGAGCCCCCACGATGAGCTTTAAGCTCTTGGGGTTAATGTATTAATAAAATATTGTTTAAATAAAAAAAATAAAAAAAGTTGGCCTTAGATTTAACATTGTCTTCATAAGTTGGACTTGTGATGAATTTATATATGGCTTTTTTTTATATAAGGGTATTGCTGGGTGCCACAAGAGGAGTTGGTGGCAATGATATATTAGAGGATTGTTACCAAAACCAGCAGATTGCCTTGAAGATTTACACATAATATGTGATCGCCTGGAGGAGGAAAATTTCAAAAAGAAAATGGTAGTTGCATTATTTGTTGTGTTTGTTGAACCCCACTTGTAATGTAACCTTTCAAGATTGAGAAGCCATTGACTACTTATTTGACACTGTTAACTCTGGTACAATTATTATACAATACTGATACAATCTTGACTGTGATTGGCTAAAAACCTACAGATAATTCTTGGCACCTACAAAGTATCAAAAAATGTCTGTACAGTAGCTATGACGAGCTGGCCAGCAGTTTGAACAAAAGAAAAACATGGTGGGTGTCTTTAGGGGCAAAGATCAGAAGCGGATTAATCCGGTGGATTTGGCACATTTTGTTGATGGCAAAACCACAAAGAAAACCTAGTGAGCTACAGAACACATACAGTTGTTAGATTTTAAAGCAGTATTTGAAAGAGAAAATTGTATTTGAAAGAGAAAAAATTAAGCGAACCTCAAACTGAACTGGTATGAATTTACTATTTTTATCTACCTTTGTATAAAACGTTCTAAAGGCTTCTACATTTGTAATTGTATAATAAAACAATTAGTGAATTCGGTTTTCACATGATACAGTAAAAACCCACCAACAAGAACCTACATTTTACAATGTAGCCTGGGATAGGTTCTTATATATTCTTAACACAAGCTACAGTAAAATCCCACTGACAATAACCTACTACCATTAAGAACCTCAGGTTGAAATTAAGAATATATATTCTTAATTTCATGTTATATATATTCTTAATTGGTGAAACACATCTAGATTGTCCCAAGCTACACTGATGAGCTGTAGTACAGCGAAACACGTGTCTGTAGATTGAACTATAAATATGTAATGTTTACAACATGAGCGGCCGTGTTGTTTTGAATATCTCAACCTCAACCTGAGGTTCTTAATAGTGGTTGGTTCTTGTTAGCGGGTTTTTACTGTTCTGAACACTATATATTATGTATTAGTAATTTTTGATTTTTTTTTTCACGTCAGCTAACTGTCCACATTGTTTTGCAGGTAAATTTCTTAGCTGCTCTGTGTCGGCACAGTGTTGCTGACAGTGCCAGGCGAATACTTTCTAAACTTGGGACAAACAAGCTTTGGTCTCTCTATAGTTTCAAAGGGAAAAAGGGAAAACTCCCATTCAAAGATCTTGTTATCTGCAAAGTAGTTATCAGTAAGTAGTATTCAAGTACACATCCAATTTTGTTTATGTGTAGTATTAATATAGCTGTATTTATTACTGTCTTGTTTATAAAGATAACCTTTGTATCTTTTAAATAGAGGCATGCTTAAGGGTTCACAAGAAAGCTAGCGAAGCCAATGTTGAGGAACAGATAGCCGAAGTCCTCAAACATGCACCGCATAGAACTGGAGGCACAAAATTTAAGGTAAAGTGTTATTATATCATTTATATGTACTGTATGTGTATACATGTATGTATGTGTGATGAATAAATTTAATGATGGTGTGTGTCAGTTTTGATGATTTTGTGTGCCTTTTTGGCTGCCAAAATTAGGTATATTAGCAATTTAAAATTTAATTAATTTAAAATGTAATTTCTGAAAAACAGTTGGCTCCTAAAGTGATATCTATAATATCCAACATCTACTAAAGTACTAAAGTTAAAATTATATATATATATATATATATATATATATATATATATATATATATTACCAGGGTTAAGTCACGTTGGCCTGAAAAACAGAGAAAAATCTTCTCGACGTTTCGAGCGAAGGCCCTAATTCATCAGGAGAAATTAGTAAACAACTCACATGTGGTCATGCGTATTTATAGCAGAGCTACAATGGGAATCACGTGAACACATGTAAGCCAATAAAAACAAAGTAAACAAATAAACGTCGAGAAGATTTTTCTCTGTTTTTCAGGCCAACATGACTTAACCCTGGTAATATTTGTATTTCAACCGTGGCCGACGCTGTCCTAGAAGCTTTTAACTATATATATATATATATATATATATATATATATATATATATATATATATATAAATTACTGGTTTTTAAAATCTCTTTATCTCTTTTTAGAATCGTCAAGCTGGGAATGGTCACGAAGTGGACCAAGAATAATTGGGATAACCCTAAAAGGATATTAATTATTATAAGTAATACCATGATTGAATCGGTTACTTTTGTTCTCACCTGGTGATTTTATCTCTAATTTCTCCTGGTTTGGGGGAAAATTTCCAATTTTTTCTTCTTTAAGATGCATAAGCAAACATCAAAAGAGCATTCAATTTTACTAAACTCACAAGGAACATTAGGCTTGGGTTTTGTTTAAAAAATTACAATAATTATATCTCAATATAAGCAATGTTAATTATATTACCTCATCAATCATGGTATTACAAACTAATACCATTACATGTTGGGAATTAGTGATTATAAATGTCCCTGACAGCCGAGGGACAATTTGTGAAAATCCCTCGGACCTATATGGCCCTCGATCGGGACTTCCACAAATCCTCCACCGACTTACCGGGACAATTTAATCACTAATAATTCTCAACAAGTCATGGTATTACTATATATAGGGTTGCAGTGTATCTTCCACGATACGATATATAATTGATACACAATACGATACATTCATTAGTTTATAGTTCAAGTTATTATTCAGTATAAGGCCTGTGATAAACGGCGTATTTTTCATGCACCGTATAAAATGCCTATTAAGGGTCGACCCAAATTATGAAATTGTTATTCAGTTATTATTCAGCGTATTGTTGGCGTATTGAATAGGTGGAACTTTTTACATGTTCTCGAGTCGTGGACTTGGAAACGATGTTATCAACATGAATTATGGTATCATATTTTAAATTTAAATTAATGTTTGTATTTTATTCGGCGCATGAATAGTACGCCGTCTGCATCAACGCCGTAGTTGAGTCGTATTATACGACCGGGCTCGTCGTATTTAATGGCTCTGTAGAACTTAATGCAAGTGCCGTATTTAATGGTTACAGACGGCGTATTTTTCATGAACTTAACTCTTCTATTTATTTATACGGCGCATGAAAAATACGCCGTTTATCACAGGCCTTAAAGTATTTATTTAACAAGTGATGATTTTGGAACCGTACAGCTCTGTATATACCTTGTGATGATGATTATTAGCTATATTTTACTAAAGCCTAAAATGACGAGTATCAAAACTAGCATTGCCAAGGTTGCGAGTGTTCAATTTCTGGTTTGTAAAAAATAAAGTATATAATTTTGTATATTTCCGTCTGTCGTAATATTATTGTCAATTCCAATGTTCGCAGCAACGTTATCGGAACGTTCTATTAACGTTATACGGATTAAAGTAATAAAACATTGCATTTTTAGTATTTAATACAATCAACGCAATAATTGATTAAAAAACAATGTTTTCTTGCTTGCGCTACCGTAATATTTTCCCTGAATAGGTTTTTCCTTCTTTATAAAAGTTGTGTTGACGTTATGTGGACGTTGTGGCAACGTTAAATGCGAACGTTATCGGCGAACGTTTTGACAACGTATAGCGGAGTCGACAAATAAACGTTGTACGAACGTTGTGTTATAACGTTCTCAGGACGTAAGTGTAACGTTCTCAGAACGTTCTCACAACGTTGGTGTGCTTGCTGGGAAGATGGCTTCTTTTAATTTTAAGCGCCTTTCATATATATCAAAATGAAGCTCATTCTATCTTCTTGCTGGCCCAAGAAAAATTGGAAGTGGCCCAGATTTGGTTCAAGAGTTATTCGCTTTTAAAGCGACAAGCCCAAACTGTCAATTACAGCGCGCCGGAAATAAAAATCTTTAATAATTGTGGTTGCCGACTTAGACTTTGGGGGAAACATTTCGATGGCTTCTGTTACTTTTTTCCAGCTTTCCTATATATCAAATTGAAGCTCATTCTATCGTCTTGCTGGCCCAAGAACAACTAGAAGTGGCCCAGATCTGGTTTAAGAGTTATCCGCATACGCCGAAACTGTGAAGCTATCACCACATTCACTTGGGGGAAAAATTTCGGTGACTTCTTTTCATTTTAACCGGCTCTCCTATATATCAAAATAAAGCTCATTCTATCCTCTTGCTGGCCCAAAAAAAATTGGAAGTGGCCCAGATCTGGTTCAAGAGTTATTCGCTTTTAAAGCGACAAGCCTATATTGTTTATAATTACACAGCGCGCTAAAAATAGAATACTTTATTATTAATTCGTCGGGATGGTCTTGGGGGAAACATTACGATGGCTTCTTTTAATTTTAAGCGGCTTTCATATATATCAAAATGAAGCTCATTCTATCTTCTTGCTGGCCCAAAAAAAATTAGAAGTGGCCCACATCTGGTTCAAGAGTTATTTGCTTTTAAAGCGACAAGCCCAAACTGTCAATTACAGCGCGCCGGAAATAAAAATCTTTAATAATTGTGGTTGCCGACTTAGACTTTGGGGGGAAAATTTCGATAGCTTCTGTTATTTTTTACCAGCTTTCCTATATATCAAATTGAAGCTCATTGTATCGTCTTGCTGGCCCAAGAAAAACTAGAAGTGGCCCAGATCTGGTTTAAGAGTTATTCGCATACGCCGAAACTGTGAAGCTATCACCACATTCACTTGGGGGAAAGATTTCGATGACTTCTTTTCATTTTAACTGGCTTTCCTATATATCAAAATGAAGCTCATTCTATCCTCTTGCTGGCCCAAGAAAAATTAGAAGTGGCCCAAATCTGGTTCAAGAGTTATTCGCTTTTAAAGCGAGACGCCCATATTGTTTATAATTACACAGCGCGCTAAAAATAGAATACTTTATTATTAATTCGTCGGGATGGTTTTGGGGGAAACATTACGATGGCTTCTTTTCATTTTAACCGGCTTTCCTATATATCAAAATCAAGCTCATTCTATCCTTTTGCTGGCCCAAGGAAAATTAGAAGTGGCCCAGATTTGGTTCAAGAGTTATTCGCTTTTAAAGCGACAAGCCCAAACTGTCAATTACAGCGCGCTGGAAATAAAAATCTTTAATAATTGTGGTTGCCGACTTAGACTTTGGGGGAAACATTTCGATGGCTTCTGTTACTTTTTACTGGCTTTCCTATATATCAAATTGAAGCTCATTCTATCGTCTTGCTGGCCCAAGAACAACTAGAAGTGGCCCAGATCTGGTTTAAGAGTTATCCGCATACGCCGAAACTGTGAAGCTATCACCACATTCACTTGGGGGAAAAATTTCGGTGACTTCTTTTCATTTTAACCGGCTTTCCTATATATCAAAATGAAGCTCATTCTATTCTCTTGCTGGCCCAAAAAAAATTAGAAGTGGCCCAGATATGGTTCAAGAGTTATTCGATTTTAAAGCGACAAGCCTATATTGTTTATAATTACACAGCGCGCTAAAAATAGAATACTTTATTATTAATTCATCGGGATGGTCTTGGGGGAAACATTAAGATGGCTTCTTTTAATTTTAAGCGCCTTTCATATATATCAAAATGAAGCTCATTCTATCTTCTTGCTGGCCCAAGAAAAATTGGAAGTGGCCCAGATATGGTTCAAGAGTTATTCGATTTTAAAGCGACAAGCCTATATTGTTTATAATTACACAGCGCGCTAAAAATAGAATACTTTATTATTAATTCATCGGGATGGTCTTGGGGGAAACATTAAGATGGCTTCTTTTAATTTTAAGCGCCTTTCATATATATCAAAATGAAGCTCATTCTATCTTCTTGCTGGCCCAAGAAAAATTGGAAGTGGCCCAGATCTGGTTCAAGAGTTATTCGCTTTTAAAGCGACAAGCCTATATTGTTTATAATTACACAGCGCGCTAAAAATAGAATACTTTATTATTAATTCGTCGGGATGGTCTTGGGGGAAACATTACGATGGCTTCTTTTAATTTTAAGCGGCTTTCATATATATCAAAATGAAGCTCATTCTATCTTCTTGCTGGCCCAAAACAAATTAGAAGTGGCCCACATCTGGTTCAAGAGTTATTTGCTTTTAAAGCGACAAGCCCAAACTGTCAATTACAGCGCGCCGGAAATAAAAATCTTTAATAATTGTGGTTGCCGACTTAGACTTTGGGGGAAAAATTTCGATGGCTTCTGTTATTTTTTACCAGCTTTCCTATATATCAAATTGAAGCTCATTCTATCGTCTTGCTGGCCCAAGAAAAACTAGAAGTGGCCCAGATCTGGTTTAAGAGTTATTCGCATACGCCGAAACTGTAAATCTAGCTCCCCATTCACTTGGTTGAAAAATTTCGATGGCTTCTTTTAATTTTAACCGGCTTTCCTATATATCAAAATAAAGCTCACTCTATCCTCTTGCTGGCCCAAGAAAAATTAGAATGGGCCCAGATCTGGTTCAAGAATTATTCGCTTTTAAAACGAGACGCCCATATTGTTTATAATTACACAGCGCGCTAAAAATAGAATACTTTATTATTAATTCGTCGGGATGGTCTTGGGGGGAACATTTCGATGGCTTTTTTTAATTTTTAGCGTCTTTCATCTATATAAAAATGATGTTCATTCAATCTCCTTGTTGGCCCAAGAAAAATTAGAAGTGGCCCAGATTTGGTTCAAGAGTTATTCGCTTTTAAAGCGAGAAGCCCAAATTGTCAATTACAGTGTGCCGGAAATAAAAATCTTTAATAATTGTGGTTGCCGACATAGAGATTGGGGGAAATATTTCGATGGCTTCTGTTATTTTTTACCAGCTTTCCTATATATTGAGATGAAGCTCATTCTATCGTCTTGCTGGCCCAAGAAAAACTAGAAGTGGCCCAGATCTTGTTTAAGAGTTATTCGCATACGCCGAAACTGTGAAGCTATCACCACATTCACTTGGGGGGAAAATTTCGATGACTTCTTTTCATTTTAACCGGCTTTCCTATATATCAAAATGAAACTCATTCTATCCTCTTGCTGGCCCAAGAAAAATTAGAAGTGGCCCAGATTTGGTTCAGGAGTTATTCGCTTTTAAAGCGACTCTCCCAAACTGTCAATTACAGCGCGCCGGAAATAAAAATCTTTAATAATTGTGGTTGCCGACTTAGACTTTGGGGGAAGGATTTCGATGGCTTCTGTTATTTTTTACCAGCTTTGCTATATATGAAATTGAAGCTCATTCTATCGTCTTGCTGGCGCAAGAAAAACTAGAAGTGGCCCAGATTTGGTTCAAGATTTATTATGTTTCCCCAAGACCATCCAAACGAATTAAAAAAATAAAGTATTCTATTTTTAGCGCGCTGTGTAAGTATAAACAATATGGGCGTCTCGCTTTAAAAGCGAATAACTCTTGAACCAGATCTGGGCCACTTCGAATTTTTCTTGGGCCAGCAAAAGGATAGAATGAGCTTTATTTTGATATTTAGGAAAGCCGGTTAAAATGAAAAGAAGTCACCGCAATTTTCCCCACAAGTGAATGTGGTGATAGCTTCACAGTTTCGGCGTATGCGGATAACTCTTAAACCAGATCTGGGTCACTTCTAGTTGTTCTTGGGCCAGCAAGACGATAGAATGAGCTTCAATTTGATATATAGGAAAGCTGGTAAAAAGTAACAGAAGCCATCGAAATGTTTCCTCCAATGTCTAAGTCGGCAACCACAATTATTAAAGATTTTTAATTCCGGCGCGCTGTAATTGACAGTTTGGGCTTGTCGCTTTAAAAACGAATAAGTGAATAACTCTTGAACCAAATCTGGGCCACTTCTAATTTTTCTTGGGCCAGCAAGAAGATAGAATGAGCTTCATTTTGAAATATATGAAAGCTGCTTAAAATTAAAAGAAGCCATCGTAATGTTTCCCCCAAGACCATCCCGACGAATTAATAATAAAGTATTCTATTTCTAACGCGCTGTGTAATTATAAACAATATGGGCTTGCCGCTTTAAAAGCGAATAACTCTTGAACCAGATCTGGGCCACTTCTAATTTTTTTTTGGACCAGCAAGAGAATAGAATGAGCTTCATTTTGATATATAGGAAAGCCGGTTAAAATGAAAAGAAGTCACCGAAATTTTCCCCCCAAGTGAATGTGGTCATAGCTTCACAGTTTCGGCGTATGCGGATAACTCTTAAACCTGATCTGGGCCACTTCTAGTTTTTCTTGGGCCAGCAAGACGATAGAATGAGCTTCAATTTGATATATAGGAAAGCTGGTAAAAAGTAACAGAAGCCATCGAAACTTTTCCCCCAAAGTCTAAGTCGGCAACCACAATTATTAAAGATTTTTATTTCCGGCGCGCTGTAATTGACAGTTTGGGCTTGTCGCTTTAAAAAGCGAATAACTCTTGAACCAAATCTGGGCCACTTCTAATTTTTCTTGGGCCAGCAAGAAGATAGAATGAGCTTCATTTTGATATATATGAAAGCCGCTTAAAATTAAAAGAAGCCATCATAATGTTTCCCCCAAGACCATCCCGACGAATTAATAATAAAGTATTCTATTTCTAGCGCGCTGTGTAATTATAAACAATATGGGCGTCTCGCTTTAAAAGCGAATAACTCTTGAACCAGATTTGGGCCACTTCTAATTTTTCTTGGGCCAGCAAGAGGATAGAATGAGCTTCATTTTGATATATAGGAAAGCCAGTTAAAATGAAAAGAAGTCATCGAAATCTTTCCCCCAAGTGAATGTGGTGATAGCTTCACAGTTTCGGCGTATGCGAATAACTCTTAAACCAGATCTGGGCCACTTCTAGTTTTTCTTGGGCCAGCAAGACGATAGAATGAGGTTCAATTTGATATATAGGAAAGCTGGTAAAAAGTAACAGAAGCCATCGAAATTTTTCCCCAAAGTCTAAGTCGGCAACCACAATTATTAAAGATTTTTATTTCCGGCGCGCTGTAATTGACAGTTTGGGCTTGTCGCTTTAAAAAGCGAATAACTCTTGAACCAAATCTGGGCCACTTCTAATTTTTCTTAGGCCAGCAAGAAGATACAATGAGCTTCATTTTGATATATATGAAAGCCGCTTAAAATTAAAAGAAGCCATCGTAATGTTTCCCCCAAGACCATCCCGACGAATTAATAATAAAGTATTCTATTTCTAGCGCGCTGTGTAATTATAAACAATATGGGCTTGTCGCTTTAAAAGCGAATAACTCTTGAACCAGATCTGGGTCACTTCTAATTTTTCCTGGGCCAGCAAGAGGATAGAATGAGCTTCGTTTTGATATATAGGAGAGCCTGTTAAAATGCAAAGAAGTCACCGAAATTCCCCCCCCCCCCCCACCCCAAGTGAATGCGGTGATAGCTTCACAGTTTCGGCGTATGCGGATAACTCTTAAACCAGATCTGGGCCACTTCTAGTTGTTCTTGGATCAGCAAGACGATAGAATGAGCTTCAATTTGATATATAGCAAAGCTGGTAAAAAATAACAGAAGCCATCGAAATTTTTCCCCCAAAGTCTAAGTCGGCAACCACAATTATTAAAGATTTTTATTTCCGGCGCGCTGTAATTGACAGTTTGGGCTTGTCGCTTTAAAAAGCGAATAACTCTTGAACCAAATCTGGGCCACTTCTAATTTTTCTTGGGCCAGCAAGAAGATAGAATGAGCTTCATTTTGATATATATGAAAGCCGCTTAAAATTAAAAGAAGCCATCGTAATGTTTCCCCCAAGACCATCCCGACGAATTAATAATAAAGTATTCTATTTCTAGCGCGCTGTGTAATTATAAACAATATGGGCTTGTCGCTTTAAAAGCGAATAACTCTTGAACCAGATCTGGGTCACTTCTAATTTTTCCTGGGCCAGCAAGAGGATAGAATGAGCTTCGTTTTGATATATAGGAGAGCCGGTTAAAATGAAAAGAAGTCACCGCAATTTTCCCCCCAAGTGAATGTGGTGATAGCTTCACAGTTTCGGCGTATGCGAATAACTCTTAAACCAGATCTGGGCCACTTCTAGTTTTTCTTGGGCTAGCAAGACGATAGAATGAGCTTCAATTTGATATATAGGAAAGCTGGTAAAAAATAACAGAAGGCATCGAAATTTTCCCCCCAAAGTCTAAGTCGGCAACCACAATTATTAAAGATTTTCATTTCCGGCGCGCTGTAATTGACAGTTTGGGCTTGTCGCTTTAAAAGCGAATAACTCTTGAACCAGATCTGGGCCACTTCTAATTTTTCTTGGGCCAGCAAGAAGATAGAATGAGCTTCATTTTGATATATATGAAAGCCGCTTAAAATTAAAAGAAGCCATCGTAATGTTTCCCCCAAGACCATCCCGACGAATTAATAATAAAGTATTCTATTTCTAGCGCGCTGTGTAATTATAAACAATATGGGCTTGTCGCTTTAAAAGCGAATAACTCTTGAACCAGATCTGGGTCACTTCTAATTTTTCCTGGGCCAGCAAGAGGATAGAATGAGCTTCGTTTTGATATATAGGAGAGCCGGTTAAAATGAAAAGAAGTCACCGCAATTTTCCCCCCAAGTGAATGTGGTGATAGCTTCACAGTTTCGGCGTATGCGAATAACTCTTAAACCAGATCTGGGCCACTTCTAGTTTTTCTTGGGCTAGCAAGACGATAGAATGAGCTTCAATTTGATATATAGGAAAGCTGGTAAAAAATAACAGAAGGCATCGAAATTTTCCCCCCAAAGTCTAAGTCGGCAACCACAATTATTAAAGATTTTCATTTCCGGCGCGCTGTAATTGACAGTTTGGGCTTGTCGCTCTAAAAGCGAATAACTCTTGAACCAGATCTGGGCCACTTCTAATTTTTCTTGGGCCAGCAAGAAGATAGAATGAGCTTCAGTTTGATATATAGGAAAGCCGGTTAAAATGAAAAGAAGCCATCGTAATGTTTCCCCCAAAACCGTCCCGACGAATTAATAATAAAGTATTCTATTTTTAGCGCGCTGTGTAATTATAAACAATATGGGCGTCTCGCTTTAAAAGCGAATAACTCTTGAACCAGATTTGGGCACTTCTAATTTTGCTTGGGCCAGCAAGAGGATAGAATGAGCTTCATTTTGATATATAGGAAAGCCAGTTAAAATGAAAAGAAGTCATCGAAATCTTTCCCCCAAGTGAATGTGGTGATAGCTTCACAGTTTCGGCGTATGCGAATAACTCTTAAATCAGATCTGGGCCACTTCTAGTTGTTCTTGGGCCAGCAAGACGATAGAATGAGCTTCAATTTGATATATTGAAAAGCCGGTAAAAAGTAACAGAAGCCATCGAAATGTTTCCCCCAAAGTCTAAGTCGGCAACCACAATCATTAAAGATTTTTATTTCCGGCGCGCTGTAATTGACAGTTTGGGCTTGTCGCTTTAAAAGCGAATAACTCTTGAACCAAATCTGGGCCACTTCTAATTTTTCTTGGGCCAGCAAGAAGATAGAATGAGCTTCAGTTTGATATATATGAAAGCCGCTTAAAATTAAAAGAAGCCATCGTAATGTTTCCCCCAAGACCATGCCGACGAATTAATAATAAAGTATTCTATTTTTAGCGCGCTGTGTAATTATAAACAATATGGGCTTGTCGCTTTAAAAGCGAATAACTCTTGAACCAGATCTGGGCCACTTCTAATTTTTTTTGGGCCAGCAAGAGAATAGAATGAGCTTCATTTTGATATATAGGAAAGCCGGTTAAAAGGAAAAGAAGTCACCGAAAGTTTTCCCCCAAGACCGAAGAGCGAGTAGTTTCTAGTAAATCGTTATTTTTCCCATTATAAATTCTTCAAACAAACGCCGTTAATCTTGGGCCAGATAGATGGAATAATAAGCTTTAATTTGGTGTATCGTGTGTGCCGATCGGTTGATTATTGAAGGAATTATTGAAGGTGAAATATTTGTTTGCGAATGTGAATCTGGTGATGAATCTGGTGATGAATCCGAGGATGAATGTGGTGATACCTTCACACTGGTGTGTAAAACGTACTCTAACGCTACCAAGCGCTGTAACCTGTGCTTGTACGAAAAATTTATTATCATTTGCCACCCTGAACTATGTTCTCTAAATAACAGAAACGAACTCGTATCAACTTGTAGACACCGCAGAAAACATTTAGCTGGTTGACAGCCGCATACCATTTTCATAATTAATTATTCAAACATGTAAATACGTCATAGATCAACACATATTAAGTTTCTCGCGTGTAACAACAACCGCAGTATTCACCTGACGAGTGTGGCAAGTATTACTTGCCATAAGAAACAGTCTGTAGTGAAATAAAATTCGAATAAAGTAACCAAGTTTGTCTTTTATTATTGTTATATCCGCTCTGCTTCGGTATTGAGCACTCTAATCTATATGATTTTGACTCTGACATTCTTATGTATATATTATATATATTTATATATATATATATATATATATATATATATATATATATATATATATATATATATGGGCAAGAAGTAGCATCCTTGGCAGGGCAAGGAAGCTTATACATTATGGCCAATACTCCACTCCCTTTATTGATCCCAACAATGGTAAGAGAAATATTTATGATTATACTTCATGTTATAAAACTTAAAAAAGCCAATGTTTTCAAGTTTGTAACACATGATGTAATATAAATATTTTGTGTCTTTTCTATAGGAAATCAGTGATGAGGAATGCGAGGATCCTCATGGTAGGGAAGATAACATGCCAATAGATAATGCAGATCAACAGGTTTGTATTGTTACTCAATACTGTGCAATAATGCATGACTCAAATCCAACCGCAATCATGGCGACCCCCAGGGAATTTGACTTTTGAAAATTTGTCTTGTAGTTGAAAACCCTATTCCAAATAACATTTTATTTGTTCATGCACCCAAATAAAACACATTGGTTGCCGATCATTTAATCTTTTATGATTTTGAGACGTGTGTGTTTACCAGAAAGCTGATTTACAAGATGATAATCGCTCTAGAACAACACTGGGGATAGATTTTTTGCAGGTTTTGCAGGGGGATTTTTTCATGTGGTCAAATGCCCGCCCGGGCGGGATTATGCCAAATACCAGTCCATACGGGACCCGTCACAACTCAGATGCCCGGAAGTTGCCTGGGGGGATGATCGCGGTTAGATTTGACTCATGCATAAAGATGTTTGCTCCAGCACAATTCTACTTTACTTCAGGTTTCCACTCCAATCATTGCTCCTACTACTCAGCCACATGAGCAGCCTACATGCAGCACAAACCAGCAGGTATATTACACAGTCCTACAGTATATGTACAAGAATCTCACAAGCCACAGCGGGATGTGTTTGGTTCCTAACGAATAGGAAGATTGCAAAAAGAGCAACAACATAACAACTTGTGTACAAGGCTTGCGAACACATTCTGCATGCGGCTTGTTACAACCTGTGATTCTATGTGACAGTATGTAGTTGTATTGTATGTTTCAAGTTTCATTAGGATAAACTATGAATACTAATGCCGTAATTTAGCTATTTCTACTTCATTTCAGGATTTGACAACAAATGACACCGATGATCTTAGCACATTGCAAGCAATGTTTCCAGGAACAACTCGTCAAGTTTTACAGGATGCAATTGAAAATAATCTAACAATTGATTTTGCAATTGAAGAACTTTTATCTGCTAATGAGGAGGATGTTAGTCAAAGTATGTAAATTTCCCATCTGAGGTATATGATGGTCTAGCTTTCTAGTCTTTTCCATCAAATTCAACAATGGGTGTTAAAGGCAACTCACCTACTCCGAGATTTTATGAGTTTATCCATACCCAGCAAGCAGAGATAAACTCTACTTATCCCATCTGTGAGTCAAAGCGACAACTGAAGTTACTAGCCTGGAGTGATGCTCTACCAACTGAGCTACAGGTCAAGCTGGGGGTGTCAAAGGTCAAGGTGTGGTCGAGGCAGGTATTTCTAAACAGTCTAGGTCTAGTTTTTTTTTGCAATATCGCATGTCAATTATAATACAACATGTATCCATATCACATCGATATTGAAGAAATTAAACCTAGTTTCGAAATATTAATTTAACCTTGACCATTTCCACACGTCCCCATCATGTAGCTCAGTTGGTAAAACATCGCCCTCAGACACTATGATATACTAACCCAAGGGTTGTGGGTTGGATTCCCAGCTGGGCCAATTGTAGGCTTTTTCTCTGCTTGCTGGATATAGATTGAATGTTGCTCAGAATTGCCCTTAACACTTAATGTCCACTCCACCAAAGTCTAATTTACCATTATAGAAATTCAACGTGTTGAACATTTATCTTGGTAGCTTTCCGATATCACATGCTATACAGTACTTTTGTTAGACATCAATTAAGCTACCTTATGCATCAACTAAATGTTCAACAATTGAAATATTGTAAACAAAACAGCAAGCAGTTATTTCTGCTGCTTTGTCCCATAACTCACACAATGTAATATATCTCAACATCTGTCTGCAGATTATAACTGGGTCACAAGTCTCACAGAAGACTCAAATGCAACAAACTTAACAACTAGGCTGCATACTGTCAATATATTTATTAAAACATATTTTTTCTTTTAGGCACTTTTGATGTTACAGAGTATTTTAAACGGCAATTACGTGGAGAGCCAAATATCGTGTCTATAGACACAGAGAATCTTTGGGCTGAAGCATTTAGATTTTATAAATCTGGAGTGGATGGAGCTAGCCCACTACAGGTCTGTTTTTCGGGTGATACAGAAGAGATTGGAGTTGACAGCGGGGGGCCTAAGAGAGAATTTTTCCAGTTGTTGAGTAACAAGATAGCACAAACAACAACCGGATTTTTTGAAGGTGCTGGAGACAAGATGTTGCCCGTTATGAAAGGCCCATCATTGCGACTTGGTCATTTCAGAATAATTGGCAATATCATTGCACACTCGATAATTAATGGAGCAATAGGTAATTGTTTATAATTGTTAATTTTCATATAATTTGCAGGGTGGTGGAAATCATTTCCAATGGTTCCCAAACACCCCTGGGAGGAGGGAGTGGTACAAAATTATTTTGGGGTGTAACCTCTGGACCCTCACAAAAAATATGCATGAAAAGGTGACTGTGGCAATGACAAATAGCAAATATCAACTGTATCCCCATGTCTTGGGTGACAATAATAGACTAGAAACCAAACTAGAACTGAGCTTTCCTCTCTAATTAACCCAGACCTTCTTAAAGTTCTTTGTAGCTAGTCAAGCTACTGAGTGAATCCTGATTAGCTACAGTTTTGCCACCTTCAAAATATTGAAAAACGCTTATCTCGCGATTCTGAGTCGAAAAAAGTTATATTCTCAAATAAGCTCCAAAACGCCAAATTATCGGTAAAAATGATGTTTGTGACCTAAAATTAGCAAAACAACACATTTGGAATTATTCCCTCAACCATTCTTATTTGGCAGTTTTGCCACCTTCAGAATGTTGAAAAACTTTTATCTCGCGATTCTGCGTCGAAGAACGTTTTTTTCTCAATTAAGTGCCATTTGGCACTAATAATAATATGTATATATAATATGTATAAATATAATATATACGTATATATAATAATATGTATATATAAGAATATGGCATTTGCCAAATTATTGGTAACAATGAGGTTTGTGATCTAAAGCTAGCAAAACAACACATTTGGAATGATTCCCTCAACTTTTGTGTTTTGCCAGTTTTGCCACCTTCAAAATGTGGAAAAACGCTTATCTCGCGATACTTAGTCGAAAAATGTTTTTTTCTTAAATAATCTCAAAATGCCGAATTATCGTTAAAAATGATGTTTATGACCTAAGACTAGCAAAAGTACCCATTTGGAATGATTCCTTCAACTTTTCTATTTTTGCAGTTTTGCCACCTTCAAAATGTTGAAAGACGCTTATCTCGCCATTCTGAGTCGAAAAAAATTTTTTTTCCCAATAAGGCCCAAATTCCAAATTATCGGTAAAAATGATGGTTAACTCATTCCTGTCCGGGGGCTTCCCCAGAGGTGAATAAAATCGTCTGGGGTTAGCCAGAATAAAATACTAAAGACCAATTCGGACAAGAAAGAGTTAAAGAGATAGTCTATAACTCATTCCTGTCCGGGGGCTTCCCCAGAGGTGAATAAAATCGTCTGGCGTTAGCCAGAATAAAATACTAAAGACCAATTCGGACAAAAAAGAGTTAATTCTGAAAGAAAGAGTTAAAGGGATAGTCTATAACTCATTCCTGTCCGGGGGCTTCCCCAGAGGTGAATAAAATCGTCTGGCGTTAGCCAGAATAAAATACTAAAGACCAATTCGGACAAAAAAGAGTTAATTCTGACGTAAAACTAGAAAAACAACACATTTGGAATGATTCCCTCATATTTTCTATTTTGGCAGTTTTTCCAGCTTCGAAATGTTGAAAATCGTTTAACTCGCCATTCTGAGTCGAAAAAAGTTTTTTTCTCAAATAAACGCCAAATACCAAAATAGAAAAAACTGACGTAAAACTAGTAAAACAACGCATTTGGAATGATTCCCTCACTTTTTTATTTTGGCAGTTTTGCCACCTTCAAAATCTTGAAAAACGCCTATCTCGCCATTCTGAGTCGAAAAAAGTTTTTCTCTCAAATAATCTCCAAAAGCGAAATTATCGGTAAAAATGATGTTTCTGACGTAAAACTTGCAAAAGAACACATTTGGAATGATTCCCTCAACTTTTCTATTTTGGCAGTTGCCACCTTCAAAATGTTGAAAAAGGTTTATCTCGTCATTCTGGGTCGAAAAAAGTTTCTTTCTCATATAAGCTCCAAATCCCAAATTATCGGCGAAAATGATGTTTGTGACCTAAGGCTAGTTAAACTGCACATTTGGAATGATTCCCTTAATTTTTCTATTTTGGCAGTTTTGCCACCTTCAAAATGTTGAAAAACGCTTATCTCGCCATTCTGAGTCGAAAAAAGTTTTTTTCCCCATTAAGCTCCAAATGCCAAATTATCGGTAAAAATGATGTCTGACGTAAAAATAGCAAAACAACACATTTGGAATGATTCCCTCAACTTTTCTATTTTGGCAGTTTTGCCACCTTCAAAATGTTGAAAAACGTTTATGTCGTCATTATCGGTCGAAAAAAGTTTTTTTCTCAAATAACTGCAAATGGGAAATTATCGGTAAAAATGATGTTTCTGACGTAAAACTAGCAAAACAACACATTTGGAATGATTCCCTCAACTTTTCTATTTTGGCAGTTTTGCCATATTTCAAAATGTTGAAAAACGTTTATCTCGCGATTCTGCGTCGAAAAACGTTTTTTTCTCAAATAAGCGCCAAATGCCAAACTATCGGAAAAAATGATGTTTCTGATGTAAAACTAGGAAAGCAACACATTTGGAATGATTCCCTCAACCTTTCTATTTTGGCAGCTTTGCCACCTTCAAAATGTAGAAAAACGCTTATCTCGCCATTCTGATTCGAAAAAAATTTTTTTCCCCATTAAGCTCCAAATGCCAAATTATCGGTAAAAATGATTGTTCGGACGTAAAACTAGCAAAACAACACATTTGGAATGATTCCCTCAACTTTTCTATTTTGGCAGTATTGCCACCTTCGATATGTTGAAAATCGTTTTTCTCGGCGTCAGAATTCGAAAAAAGTTTTTTTCTCAAATAAGCGCCAAATGTCGAACTATCGGTAAAAATTATTTTTCTGACCTAAAAATAAGCAAAACAACAAATTTGGAATGATTCCCACAACTTTTCCATTTTGGCAGTTTTGCCACCTTCAAAATGTTGAAAAACGTTTATCTCGCGATTCTGCGTCGAAAAACGTTTTTTTCTCTAATAAGCGCCAAATGCCAAATGATCGGAAAAAATGATGTTTCAGATGTAAAACTAGCAAAACAACACATTTGGAATGATTCACTTAACTTTTCTATTTTGGCAGTTTTTCCACCTTCAAAATGCTGAAAAACGTTTATCTCGCGATTCTGAGTCGAAAAAAAAGGTTTTTTCTCAAATAAGCTCCAAATGCCGAATTATCCGTAAAATGATATTTGTGACATAAAACTAGCAAAACAACACATTTGGAATGATTCCCTCAACTTTTCTATTTTGGCAGTATTGCCACCTTCAAAATGTTGAAAAACGCTTATCTCACCATTCTGAGTCGAAAAAGTTCTTTTCTGAAATAAGCTCCAAATGCCAATTTTCGGTAAAAATGATATTTCTGACGTAAAACTAGCAAAACAACATATTTGGAATGATTCCCACAACTTTTCTATATTCGCGGTTTTGCCACCTTCAAAATGTTGAAAAACGCTTATCTCGCCATTCTGAGTCGAAAAAAGTTTTTCTCTCAAATAATCTCCAAATGCCAAATTATCGGTAAAAATGATGTTTCTGAGTAAAACTAGAAAACAACAATTTGGAATGATTCCCTCAACTTTTCTATTTTGGCAGTTTTGCCACCTTCAAAATGTTGAAAAACGTTTATCTCGCCATTCTGAGTCGAAAAACGTTTTTTCTCAAATAAGCGCCAAATGCCAAATTATCGGTAAAATGATGTTTCTGAAGTAGAACTAGGAAAAAAAAAAAGATTTGGAATGATTCCCTCAACTTTTCTATTTTGGCAGTTTTGCCACCTTTAAAATGTTAAGAAACGTTTATCTCGCGATTCTGCGTCGAAAAACGTTTTTTTCTCAAATAAGCGACAAATGCCGAATTATCCGTAAAATGATATTTGTGACATAAAACTAGCAAAACAACACATTTGGAATGATTCCCTCAACTTTTCTATTTTGGCAGTATTGCCACCTTCAAAATGTTGAAAAACGCTTATCTCACCATTCTGAGTCGAAAAAGTTCTTTTCTGAAATAAGCTCCAAATGCCGAATTATCCGTAAAAATGATATTTCTGACGTAAAACTAGCAAAACAACATATTTGGAATGATTCCCACAACTTTTCTATATTCGCGGTTTTGCCACCTTCAAAATGTTGAAAAACGCTTATCTCGCCATTCTGAGTCGAAAAAAGTTTTTCTCTCAAATAATCTCCAAATGCCAAATTATCGGTAAAATGATGTTTCTGAAGTAGAACTAGGAAAAAAAAAAAGATTTGGAATGATTCCCTCAACTTTTCTATTTTGGCAGTTTTGCCACCTTTAAAATGTTAAGAAACGTTTATCTCGCGATTCTGCGTCGAAAAACGTTTTTTTCTCAAATAAGCGACAAATGCCGAATTATTGCTAAAAATGATGATTGTGACCTAAAACTATCAAAACAACCCATTTGAAGGATTTTCTCAACTTTTCTATTTTGGCGGTTTTGCCACCTTCAAAATGTTGAAAAACGCTTATCTCGCGATTGTGAGTCGAAAAATGTTTTTTGATCAAATAAGCTTTAAAATGCCAAATTATCGGTAAATATGATGTTCCTGACCAAAATCTAGCAAAACAACACATTTGGAATGATTCTCTCAACTTTTCTATTTTGGCAGTTTTGCCACCTTCAAAATGTTGAAAGACGCCTATCTCGCCAATCTTAGTCGAAAAAAGTTTTTTTCTGAATTAAACTCCAAATGCTAAATTATCGGAAAAAATGATGTTTCTGAGCTAAAACTGGAAAAACAACACATTTGGAATGATTCCCTCACCTTTTCTATTTTGGCAGTTTTGCCACCTTCAAAATGTTGAAAGACGCCTATCTCGCCAATCTTAGTCGAAAAAAGTTTTTTTCTGAATTAAACTCCAAATGCTAAATTATCGGCGAAAATTATGCTTGTGACCTAAAACTAGCAAAACAAGATATGTGGAATGATTCCCACAACTTTTCTATTTTCGCGGTTTTGACACCTTCAAAATGTTGAAAAACGTTCATCTCGTCATTCTGGGTCGAAAAAAGTTTTTTTCTCAAATAATCTCCAAATGCCAAATTATCGGTAAAAATGATGTTTCTGACGTAAAACTAGCAAAAGAACACATTTGCAATGATTCCCTCAACTTTTCTATTTTGGCAGTTTTGCTACCTTCGAAATGTTAAAAAGGTGGCAAAACTGCCGAAATAGAAAAGTTGAGGGAATCATTCCAAATGTGTTGTTGTGCTAGTTTGGGGTCACAAACATCATTTTCGCCGATAATTTGGGATTTGGAGCTTATATGAGAAAAAAACTTTTTTCGACTCAGGATGGCAAGATAATCCATTTTTAACATTTCGAAGCAGCAAAAACTACAAAAGTAGAAAATTTGAGGGAATCATTCCAAATGCGTTGTTTGGCTTGTTTTACGTCAAAACCATCATTTTTACCAATAATTTGGTATTTGGAGATTATTTGAGCGAAAAACTTTTTTCGACTCAGAATGGCGAGATGAGAGTTTTTCAACATTTTAAAGGTGGCAAAACTGCCAAAATAGAAAAGTTGAGGGAATCATTCCAAACGTGTTGTTTGGCTTGTTTTACGTCAGAAACATCATCTTTACCGATAATTTGGCATTTGGAGCTTATTTGAGAAAAGAACTTTTTTCGACCCAGAATGACGAGATAAACCTTTTTCAACATTTTGAAGGTGGCAACTGCTAAAATAGAAAAGATGAGGGAATCATTCCAAATGTGTTGTTTTGCTATTTTTACGTGAAAGACATCATTTTTTCCGATAATTTGCTATTTGGCGCTTTTTTGAGAGAAAAACTTTTTTCGACTCAGGATAGCAAGATAATCGATTTTTAACATTTCGAAGCAGGAAAAACTACAAAGGTAGAAAATTTGAGGGAATCATCCCAAATCTGTTGTTTTACCACTTTTACGTCAGAACAATCATTTTACCAATAATTTGGTATTTGGAGATTATTTGAGCGAAAAACTTTTTTCGACTCAGAATGGCGAGATAATCGATTTTTAACATTTCGAAGCAGGAAAAACTACAAAAGTAGAAAATTTGAGGGAATCATCCCAAATCTGTTGTTTTACCACTTTTACGTCAGAACAATCATTTTACCAATAATTTGGTATTTGGAGATTATTTGAGCGAAAAACTTTTTTCGACTCAGAATGGCGAGATGAGAGTTTTTCAACATTTTGAAGGTGGCAAAACTGCCAAAATAGAAAAGTTGAGGGAATCATTCCAAACGTGTTGTTTGGCTTGTTTTACGTCAGAAACATCATCTTTACCGATAATTTGGCATTTGGAGCTTATTTGAGAAAAGAACTTTTTTCGACCCAGAATGACGAGATAAACGTTTTTCAACATTTTGAAGGTGGCAAAGCTGCCGAAATAGAAAAGATGAGGGAATCATTCCAAATGTGTTGTTTTGCTATTTTTACGTGAAAGACATCATTTTTTCCGATAATTTGCTATTTGGCGCTTTTTTGAGAAAAAAACTTTTTTCGACTCAGGATAGCAAGATAATCGATTTTTAACATTTCGAAGCAGGAAAAACTACAAAGGTAGAAAATTTGAGGGAATCATCCCAAATCTGTTGTTTTACCACTTTTACGTCAGAACAATCATTTTACCAATAATTTGGTATTTGGAGATTATTTGAGCGAAAAACTTTTTTCGACTCAGAATGGCGAGATGAGAGTTTTTCAACATTTTGAAGGTGGCAAAACTGCCAAAATAGAAAAGTTGAGGGAATCATTCCAAACGTGTTGTTTGGCTTGTTTTACGTCAGAAACATCATCTTTACCGATAATTTGGCATTTGGAGCTTATTTGAGAAAAAAACTTTTTTCGACACAGAATGGCGAGATAAGCGTTTTTCAACATTTTGAAGGTGGCAAAGCTGCCGAAATAGAAAAGTTGAGGGAATCATTTCAAATGTGTTGTTTTGCTAGTTTTACGTCAGAAACTTTATTGTTACCGATAATTTGGCATTTGGAGCTTATTTGAGAAAAAAACTTTTTTCGACTCAGAATAGCGAGATAAGCGTTTTTCAACATTTTGAAGGTGGCAAAGCTGCCGAAATAGAAAAGTTGAGGGAATCATTTCAAATGTGTTGTTTTGCTAGTTTTACGTCAGAAACATCATCTTTACCGATAATTTGGCATTTGGAGCTTATTTGAGAAAAAAACTTTTTTCGACACAGAATGGCGAGATAAGCGTTTTTCAACATTTTGAAGGTGGCAAAGCTGCCGAAATAGAAAAGTTGAGGGAATCATTTCAAATGTGTTGTTTTGCTAGTTTTACGTCAGAAACTTCATTCTTACCGATAATTTGGCATTTGGAGCTTATTTGAGAGAAAAAACTTTTTTCGACTCACAATGGCGAGATAAGCGTTTTTCAACATTTTGAAGGTGGCAAAGCTGCCGAAATAGAAAAGTTGAGGGAATCATTCCAAATGTGTTGTTTTGCTAGTTTTACGTCAGAACCATCATTTTTACCGAGTATTTGGCATTTGGAACATTTTGGGGAAAAAACTTTTTTCGACTCAGAATGGCAAGAGAAGCGTTTTTCAACATTTTGAAGGTGGCAAAACTGCCAAAATAGAAAAGTTGAGGGAATCATTCCAAATGTGTTCTTTTGCTCGTTTTAGGTCAGTTGATAACCGATAACTTGGCATTTGGAGCTTATTTGAGAAAAAAACTTTTTTCGACTCAGAAATTCATTTGGAATGATTCCCTCAACTTTTCTATTTTGGCAGTTTTGCCACCTTCAAAATGTTGAAAAACCTTTATCTCGCGATTCTGCGTCGAAAAACGTTTTTTCTCAAATAAGTGCCAAATGCCAAATTGTCGGTAAAAAATGATGTTTCTGATTCAAAACTAGCAAAACAGCACATTTGGAATGATTCCCTCAACTTTTCTATTTTGGCAGTTTTGCCACCTTCAAAATGTTGGAAAACGCTTATCTCGCGATTCTGAGTCGAAAACAGTTTTTTTCTCAAATAAGCCCCAAAATGCCAAATTATCGGTAAATATGATGTTCCTGACCAAAATCTAGCAAAACAACACATTTGGAATGATTCTCTCAACTTTTCTATTTTGGCAGTTTTGCCCCCTTCAAAATATTGATAAACGCTTATCTCACCATTCGGAGTCGAAAAAAGTTTTTGTCTCAAATAAGCTCCAAATGGCACATTATCGGTAAACATGATGTTTTTGACGTAAAACTAGCAAAACAACACATTTGGAATGATTCCCTCAACTTTTTTACTTTGGCAGTTTTGCCTGCTTCCAAATGTTTAAAAACGTTTATCTCGCGATTCTGCGTCGAAAAAAGTTTTTTTTTCTCAAATAACCGCCAAATGCCAAATTATCGGTAAAATGATGTTTCTGATGTGAAACTAGCAAAACAACACATTTGGAATGATTCCCTGAACTTTTCTATTTTGGCAGGTTTATGTCGCGATTGTGAGTCGAAAAATTTTTTTTCTCAAATAACCTCCAAATGCCGAATTATCGGTAAAAATGATGTTTCTGACCTAAAACTAGCATAACAACACATTTGGAATGATTCCGTCAATTTTTCTATTTTGGCAGTTTTGGCCCCTTCAAAATATTGATAAACGCTTATCTCACCATTCTTACGGTGGCCCACAAGTGCAGCGCACAAATATATTTAAAACGCACAAATATATTTAAAACGCACAAATATATTTAGAAACGCACAAATATATTTAGAAACGCACAAATATATTTAAAAACGCACAAATATATTTAGAAACGCACAAATATATTTAGAAACGCACAAATATATTTAGAAACGCACAAATATATTTAGAAACGCACAAATATATTTAGAAACGTACAAATATATTTAGAAACGCACAAAGATATTTAGAAACGCACAAATATATTCAAAACATAAATATTTTCGAAACGCAGAAATAAATGTCGAAACGCAGAAATAAATGTCAAAACGCAGAAATAAATGTCGAAACGCAGAAATAAATGTCGAAACACAGAAATAAATGTCGGAACGCAGAAATAAATGTCGAAATACAGAAATATATGTCGAAACACGATATGAAAGCAAGATAAAGTATTCAGCCGAGGGACTAAGCGCCCGCTGGCTGCGAAAAGCAAATAAACGCGGGGAAAATACAGAACGTCATTGCTATTTTGTTTATAAAACGATGTCTGGCAGCCATGTTTTGCTCAAGTTGTGGTACGTGTATGCAAATAAGCTTCAAGTTTTGCCCATCTTGCGGAAAAGGAAAGGTCGAAGATAAAGGCGAGCATAGCAGGAATGCAGCATCATCCTCGAATGAGAGTAAAGAGTCGAATGAGAGTAAAGAGTCAAAAAACAGCCGGCCAAATACGTCATTTAAAGAATTTATGAGGAAGAAAAATGAAGAGAGGGCCTCGAATTTTAGACCGTCGAAGAAGGCGCGTGTTGCGGACATCGCGAATAAGCAAGAGGTTTCCATAAACATTGGGATTATGGAATTGAACGAGGAAGCGGTGGGGATCCCCTTAAGAGGTAAAAGCTTGCCACTGAAGATCGTGAAAGAGGTCGACTACGATACCCTATTGGCATCGGCGCTGAAAAAACGCGGCGACTACGACAAAACGTTCGACTGTGAACGCGCATACAAGCTGGTATATCCAGATGGGCAATCCGCTCAAACCATCCCAGGTTCCTTCGAACTTTTTACTCTGGTCAAGTATAAGCAAGGGCTTGGAAAAAGCTACGGCAGGCTAACACTGTACTTGTGCCCAATTTTTCTAACAGTGTAAAGGTGGATGAAGAGCTACGCAGTGATACTGACAGTGATGGAAGTGTTGGTTTACCCCCTGGGATTAAAGCCGCGAGACCAACAGAAACAATCTTGACCTTCTTGAGACCTACAGAAACAATCGTGAGACCAACAGAAACAATCCTGATTAACGACGAAACTGATAACAATAACCCATCACCAACAGGGTATCCAGAACATAACGATGAAGGCTCATTCTATTCAACTGATTTCCTGTAAGTGCATTTACCGTAATTTCTCTATTAATGGGGCTTATATTTTTCAAACTTGTTTTGAGGGGGGTCTTAATTATTTTCTGCTTCCAAAAAGGGGGCTTATTAGAGTGGGGGCTTAAAAGAGTGGGGGACTTAAGAAGGGGGGCTTCTAAAAACCAAGAAATTACGGTATGTATGACTCATTTAGCCATGAAGATGGGGGAGGCCTATTTAATTTTTCAAAGTTTCTAAAAACAAACTTTCAGTTGATGGAGTTTATATTTAATTATTTAAACACAAAATGCTGAATGTACGGTTATAAGGGGGGCTTAATAGAGGGGGCTTATGATAAGGAGGGCTAAATTGAGGGAGGAGCTTGATAGAGGAAATAAAGGGTATACAGTAGAACTTGAGTTTTACGACCACCCCTGTTGCCAGGTAAAAGTGGTCGTAAATGACAGGAGGTCGTACATGGCAAGTAGTGATGTGACGTCATAGCAGCCATTTTGGCAGCGACGCAGCGCTTCTTTATATAAACATTGTTTCAAGGTTAGGAAAATGGCGATTTATAAAGATTTACAAGGGAAATGGAAAAGCAAGAACATTTCAAAGAAGTGCAGTCTTGATTTATTAATGTTAATATGGTTATTAAGAGAAAAAGAATTTGACATTTGTGCGTTTAATACACTGAAATATCATGGCCTTTATAGAGCGATGTTCTCCATATCAAAATCGTGTCGTACTATCGTTCACTTCAGTTTTTGCGCTGTGTTTTTATTACATTTGATTCAATTTTTACGCTGGTTTGGTCTTGTTAAAAGCTCTTGCCTTTATTTACGATCTTCCAGTAGTATTTTTTAGATGTGAACACTGAGTTTTGTCACTTTCCTTTCCAAGTTAAAAAGCCGTTGTAAAATCGTTGTAAAATAACGTCAACGATCGTCAAGATCAACTTGTCTAAAATTAACAAGTCTTACTCATGGTTTCGAATTGTTCAGTCATTGTATTAACTCTCAAACATCAACTAAAAAGTATTTAACTCTGACAACAAAAATTCACACAGATTTTCATCAAATAATGCTCAAAAGAGAAGCAAACAAGTCTAAAATGCGGTATGAAACCGGAAGTGTTGCACAATTGCCGTATTGTTTTCGCATGTGGTCGCATTCGCGTTTGTTTACTACGAAAAAACGGGCGTTTCTTTAACGTATTTCGGCAGTTTTATGTTCAGATGGTCGCTCACAGCAGGTAAATATCTTGTTTGGGACTAAAAAGTGGTCGCTGGTCGCGTTAGGCAGGTGGTCGCACATCGGAGGTACATTTCTATTACAAATCGTCCGTGCCAGAAAAAGTGGTCGTAAACAGCAGGTGGTCGTTAAAAGGGGTGTCGTAAAACTCAAGTTCTACTATATATATATATATATATATATATATATATATGTATATATTATATTCAGTACTTCAGTTCCATTCAGGTTAATTATATTAATATTTAGACGAGGTAAAATAATAAGAGGGGGTATTGTGGATCAATGGATTAACATGAGACATGTACAGATAACATGGGTTAACCCATTAACACCCGACACTATCTCAGGAGAGTGCAAAGTCTCTAACATGAAAAGGGCACCTGTGCCCTCTGTGCCCCAAGAGGTGCCCTTTTTCCCAGCTTTGGCCAGCTGTTTTTACATTCCTGGTAATTGGTAAAGGGCTGTCCTCCCCTAGTTCTAGCATCCATTATTTGTGTTTAATTATTTTTAATATGAACACTTGAATAATGAAACTGATAAAACTAGGCAGTTGTTGTCTGTTAACATTTTGTATGCATCTGCATTTAGTAAAGAAGCAAAATAGTTCGATATCAATAACATACTTGTTCAAATGAAATACGAAACATTTACTCTCCATTTATAATAAATAATGTAAGTTTATAAAACACATGCAATTGATTTATTTTCATTTTTCCATGTAGACCAATTGGCATAAGTGAAAATGAAGCGATTGAAGAGGCTATCCGGCAAAGTATCGAGCAGCATTCAGCAGATACGGAAGAAGTCCAAGAAGAAAAGACAGAATTGACCGAGGCCGAATTGGTGACAAGAGTGAAAGAACATTCTGATAGAGTTGTTTCTGGAAACACAAAGGCAATTGTTGTGAGCAGGTTAAATCTTTGGAAAACAGCGCTTCCCTATTTCAAAAGAAATGGATTTTTGAAAAATCCTGGTCTTATATGTGTCACCTTCGCTACATTTACCGAAGAAGAGGATGCTGTGGATTTAGGGGGTCCAAGAAGAGAATTCTTTCATCTTTTGCTTGTGGCTATCTGTAAAGATAGTGGGATATTGACAAGTACAGTATAAAAATTATATTCTTTATGTTGCTATTTTTATTATTGGAAATGGCTGAACATTAATAGCACATCTTAATCCTACCCTATTTATTATACCATGCATATAAGTGTCCCCCAGATGTAGGTACATGTGCTTATATCTGGATACATTTCCCATTAATGCACAAGCTGCAAGTTATCCTTTTAGCAAGTAAAATTGTCTGGCTTTGACAGAGCTTACAATAAAGGGGGAGCATTGCTGCTTAATGGGTTATCATATTTCCTAATTTAAGGCCTTCGAGGGGGGACTTAATTTTACAAATTTCTAAGACCAAATTTTCTGTTATTGAAGTTATTTAGACAGTAAATACATGGGGGAGGGATAATGAGGGAGGGGGCATATGTCCATTTTTCACTAGTTGAGGGGGCTTATTAGTTAGGAGGGGGCTTAAATGAGGGAGGGGCTTAATATAGGAAAAAAGGTAATATATAAACTCCATCTCAATTCTCTCCTTTTTTGCCCATCTTAAATTAAGGCTCTGGAATACAATTTATAACTCATTCTGTTATTTTATTTATCTATTCCAGGCACCTCAGTGGGCTTCATAGCCCGATGCAACATTAAGTGTTTGCAGAACCATGACTACTTGACAGTTGGGCAAATGCTTGCTACTATGATTGTTCAAGGAGGTGAACAGCCTTCTTTGTTCACCAAGTCTATATGCAATTACATCAGTATGGGCTTAGATGCAAGCAATCCTGGTATTGAGGAGGTGCCAGACTACACCATAAGAGACAATTTAAAAAGGGTAAAATATAAATTGGTAGATTAATTCATAAATTCAAGCATATATCGATTGCAGCAAAATTATACTGTCATGACAGGTGTGGCCAACCATGGTATATTTCCCATACTTGTATGTCAACAGTCGTATTTTCAATGGGTAGCGTCAATTGCATTTCTTGAATGTATAAATATTGTTATCTTAACTGAGGTGCCATTTTATTGGCTTACTATATGGGGCCTTTCTGCCTTGAAAATAAATAACATATATGAATATATGATAGGAATTAAAATCCTGGTCTTTTTCTTAATTTTAGCTATCCGATGCAAAAACAAAAGAAGAATTAGAAGCAGTTTTCAATGAATGTGAATGGAGATTCGAGATTGATGGTCTGCCAACAACCATAACCCTTGAGGATAAGGAGAGTTTTGTAATGCAAGTGGCAAAGTACTTTGCAATTATTAAATGCAAGCCAATGCTGGACCAGTTAATAGAGGGTCTAAAGTACTATGAGGTACAGTATAAAATTTCTGTTTGCCAAAAGACATCTATCCCTTGTGGACAGGGCTCTCTGGGAAGAAACAAGAGGAGCCTGACAAAAAGAGCTCGCCAAAGTGGTAAGGGGCTCTTTTTAGAGCCTCTGGGAATTATACAGAAACTGGGTAGTGGATGGGTCTACTAACATAATTAATGACATTGAGATTATTTGAGAATGAGTTAGCACTGCAGCCCTTGCACAGTGGATAGTTTATACTTTATAGAAGAATATAGTAACAATTTTATTACAGTAAATAAAATTATGTTAAACATTTTAATTTCTAAACAAAAATAACATGAAAATGATGAAAAGCAAATTATCAATATTACAAAACAGGAAAAAGTTAGAGATGTTCATAGACATACTGTACAGTTCAGTGTCAGTGACAATGTGAATTGTGACATAGTGACTACATTGAGCCATTGACAGATTATCCTTATTTACAATTTTACATGTTTCTCACTCAGTAACTCTGTAAGACAGTAAGACTGTAACTGCAGTATATACTATAACTTATAACTGCTGTATATATTAGTACGTAACAGTGTCACTCAGACTACTCAGTGCAGAGTGCTAATTCACATCGATGCAAATGCAATCAGATATTCAGATTATCAGATACAGAATCTTCATCAAATTCATCACTACTGTTGCTGCAGGCGCTGCTGGTATCCCTGCCTATTTCATGGGCTTTTCCCTTAAAATGACGATCCACATTGTGTTTCGTCACTTTGTTTGTGCCGTCGATAAATATTTTCATCGCCTTTTTTGCGTTTCCTCGACATGTGGGGTGCTGTAAGATTGAAGTTGGATTTCGACTGCAAACTTTGCACCATATCGACACTACTGAAGTTGCACCTTCGACTTCTTCGGTTTTGACACCCAAGTTGTCTTCTTTCCCCCACGACTTGAAGTTTAACTTTGACCCCTTTTGAATTTAATGCCACCATATATTAACATTCATCATTGACAGATTGACTATTCATATATTATTCAATCGACGCCATTTTTAGATTTTGAGAGCATGGTAACATCCTAGTTCCAGTACTAATACTCGGCCACAAACTGTCATGCCAGCAATTCTCCTTCTCAAGCACTGATACGCACGTTTTGGGAACGAGATTGCCAGCGATTAAAGAAAACTTAAAGCTTGCAAAATTGATTGATAAAATCCAAACTTTATAGTGTTTTGTTGTTCACTTCAAGTTCCCACAGTATATTCAATACTACTTGGTAGGTTTTTTTTGTAAGATATTCTATTTAAGGCGCTTGATTTTTCGAGCTCGCCAACCGTTTTGAGGCGCGTTTTCCAGGCGCGCGGGCGCTAGCGCGCCTTTCCTTGAGAGCCCTGCTTGTGGATTATAATGACCGGCATTTCACCAAACAACAACTCAGAATGGGTCATTCCAGAAAACATCCACACCTCCCCCACAGGAGGAAATGTGAAGTTGACCCCCTCCCCCCTTTGGACATCTTAGTACATTTTACTATTATCACAAGTAGATTTACCCTCCTCCCCTCCCCAGATGGCACAAATTTCCTCTGTGGGGGGAGGTATGGATCTTTTCTGGAATGACCCAATGGCCGTTTATGCACTTTACAAAGTGTTAAGGATCATGATTGTACTTTTTACTTACATTTGTAAGTTTCTTTATAGGAGTTTATACAAATAGAAGGCATATCATGTCATTGTCTATGCTTTCATATTTCAGGGTTCGAAATAGCAGCCGGCTGCCGGCTCTCGCCGGCAGTTTTAGGAGCTTGCTGGCAATTTCTAATTTCATTTTTCCAAGATCAGAATTATTGTAATTTGTTTTGATTTCTCTGTATACTGTATGATCGAAAAGAAACCAGTATTTGGTTTAGAATACATTATTTGGGCCTATGTCCAGAACGTAACTTTGCTGCTTGGGAAACAGCCGGCAAAAATTTTGACCTACAAAAACAGCCGACAAAATTAGGCATATTTTCTGAACGTTATTTCGAACCCTGTATTTTGTATTTATTATTATCAACATTAATGTTTCATAATTTATCTTGCGAGAACATGTACAAAACAATTGAAAAATGGGAATGGGTCATTCCAGAAAAGATCCATACCTCCCCCACAGAGGAAATCTGTGCCATCTGGGGAGGGGAGGGGGGTAAATCTACTTCTGATAATAGTAAAATGTACTAGGACGTCCGAAGGGGGGATGGGGTCAACTTCACATTTCCTCTGTGGGGGAGGTGGGGAGGTGTGGATGTTTTCTGGAATGACCCAATTCAAAAGGGAACTCAAAATGGGAATTAAAACTTGCTGTGTATGTTTAACTTTCAGGTATTTGACTTGATGTCTGGAAACCAGGACATGACATATTTCTTATTGCTGAAGAAATCTACTCCTCTCACAGCCAAACAAGTTGTTAGAATTTTGCGTCCAGCATTTTCTCCTCCTGGTAATAACAGACGTGTACAAGAGGAAGTTGTCATGACAAAATTTGTCGAGTTTCTTGGTTTGTGTGAAGGTAGGCCTTAAAATGTACACTGTTTGGTATACTTTGATACTGTACTGACCTTATAACCAGTAAATTATTGCTTCATACCATGGGTTTAGCCAGAAGCCCATCCACCTGTCTTTTGGATGGGCATTTTTTAAAGTGGATGGGTAAAAATTGATACCAAAACTCCAGTATTTAGTCTTTAGTTCTTTAATACAACTGTACAAGCTTTAGTTTTGCTATGACATTCAACAGTCACTGCACATACCTTGACCACAAGATACAAGTTCCTATGTTTTTGTGAAATATTTAGTATTTTAGGACTGAATTTGGTGATATTTCAATCTGCAGAGGGTAGATGTAAACCATAACCCTATCAACATGACATCACATGTTAGCATAATTGCATTCTACAACCACTGAGACAAATGCACACATTTTCAGTAAAAAACAGTGTGGGTGACTAATTGTTAAATATAGACAAAGAAAATGATTTTGCTGTTGTTTGCTCTCCAATTTAGAGTACTTTTGTTTTCCAGAATGCTCAGAATCGCGTTTTCAGAAGACCTGGTTACAAATTTTTTCGAGGTGGGTGGCATGCCCCCAGACCTCCCTAGTAGTGCGGGCACTTTTGGACGGGTAGATTACTAATCCTGGCTAAGGCTTTGCTTCATACTACTTACTGAATATTAGTTAAAAATCAGTAAAAAGGCCAGCATATGATTTTTAAGCCACATGTTCAATGACAATGTACAAAAACTTCAAAGCATGCCCCGTTCTACAAATATAAGGAACAGGTGGGGTAAGTAATTCATGTACCAAAACCCAAAGTTTATATATGGCATTTTAATTTCCTCTTATTTAGAAAATGCTCTTCTACAACGCTTGGAGGAAGATGGCCAAGAGCTTACACCGGAGCAAAAGAAATTTATACCAATGATTACTCCAACACACATTCTCATGTTTTCAACTGGAGCATGTGGAATCCCAGCTATTGGTTTCCATCCGACTCCATCTTGTTGTTTTGTGCATGACGAGAGCAAAGCTATTCCATGTGCGCAAACATGCTCAAACATGCTCTATCTGTATGTTAACAAAAAAACAGTGGAAGGAGGTTGCTTAGATTATTTTGTCACTGCTCTTATGAATGGGGGCATTTTTAGCAAACTTTGAAGAAACAAATATTACACATTCGTAGAAGTTTTTATAGCTATATATTAAGGACCAAAATAGAGTGGGTATTTTTATAATACAAGTAATAGTTACAATTCACCAGAACTACCCTGCCTGGGGCCAGTTGTTCAAAGATGGGTTAGTGTTAACCCTGTGTTAAAGTATAACCAACTGTTTTCGTTTGTGTATTTCTACCTTTCTGGATGTCTGTTTATTTCAAAACTTTAAAAAGGAATTTCAGTATATGCAGAGATTTGTGTAAATATACATGTATTTCAAAGTTAACATCCCCACATGGTCTTGGTAATAAAGTTAGCTTTAACGTTTTGTGTTAACCTAGATTTAGCTAACCCGCTTTTGAACAACTGGCCCCTGGTTATTAAAAGAAGGCTATGAGTAAAAGTAACAAGAAAAGGGTAATGCTTTGAGGTCTGTTCAGATAAGTCCAGCTTGTGACTTAAGTAAAACAAATTATATCTGTTTAAAGGACTGTTCTCATCCCACTTATGGGGGAAAATACATTAAAACAAGCAAACATAGTAACTAGGGCTGCTCCCATCAGTTCATTTTCATAATCGATTAATCGTTGTCAACAATCGATTAATCAATATTAATCGTATTGAATAGATTAGATTGAATAGATGTCCACTGTTACTAAATTCTTCAAATTTAAAAGTATCTTCAGTTTCAAAGTACCAGTTAACTTCGCACGCAGTGAGTAAATTTCACCTACAATATTTTGACCTCTGTTCTTATGTAAACAATAATTTGCCTATCTTGAATTGGACGGCTAATAGAGCACGAGTACTAGTGCTGCTTTTGTCGCTAGTTTTTTAATTTCAGAAAGAAACTCATTCCCAGCATCATGATGTGCACAATCCGATTACTGTTAAGAATAATCGATTGTGGAAAAAAACGGGAAAAATAATCGATTAATTGGGAGCAGCTCTAGTAGTAACCTCAAAATATGACACTTTTTGGTTCAATTTTAATGCAAAATTACTGAATAAAAGTAGGGTATCTAACTTGGGGAGTGTTCCAGTTAGCCGGTCTATGTGTATACATGTAGGCCCATATGCAACCAGAAGTTCAGAAATATCAACAACATTAAGTTTTGATTGTATAATTTCTGTTAATGTTATTTGTTTTGTAAAAATTATAGCATTTATAAATTATTAAATTGCATTATTTTATGCTGATAAAATATCTTACTCATGCAGTTTTTTTACCTGGAAACTGCTATAGTAAGCAATTGGTCATACAATTCAGTTGCATCTCTCCAGTTTGTTGGCAATGTGGCTCTTAATTCATTCTCATAAATATATTTGAAATATTCTTGATAATCATTGTCATCATCTTCCTGAGCATCTTCACAATGTTGGGACATGTCTTCCATTTGCACTTCTGTTACTGGTTTGATGTAATTCATCGCTCCAACACTCTCAGGTAAATGGTAAAGTACATCTGGTTTGCCAGCAATGGTGTCATGCCTGGACCGACGAATGTAATGGCTATTCCAGTGCTCCTTGATGTCATCAAGTTCTTTTTCAAAAGATTTGAAAAACAAAACCACAAACATTCCATGTGCAACGGATTTGCGGTATTCAAAACATCTCTGTCGATCATGTCTTTAAAGAAATTCATCCACCAATTTGTGCGACTTTTTCTCAAATAGGACCACCATGACTCGATCCTCTGATTAGCTGGTGAAGCCCCATACTTATGTGCCTTGACACCAGCATGATCATCATCTCCATCACAACGGAAATAGCACTGCATTCCCGCCACAATTACATTTTCAGTTCCATTGTCTGACCTGAGCATGGTTGGACAACCTCCTTCTTCAACGATGGTATTCAGAAAAAACTTGGCAATAACAGCTGGGTTATTGTTTGTCCTGGCTACTTCCAGCCATATAATTCGACGGCTGAAACCGTCTATACAACCGTGAACTGGAAAGCCGTAAGGCTTAAGTTTATCGTAACCGTCCATGTGCCAAACATGGTTTGGGCCAGGATTTCTGTACTGCCTTCGACGCAAACACTTCGCTCTTCTTACTTCACAGCCTTCAGGGTCGAGTTCTTTGAGGGTATTTTGAACCACGTTCCTTGGGACTTGCATACCCTCAAGACGAAGTGTATGCCATACGGAACGATAACCTCCAGAACAACCAGGTCCATCTATTTCTTCTTGAATTCGATTACGAACATTATTTATGTCATACGCGACGTTTTTTCTTTTTAAGCCCATATCAGAGAGGCGCTTTTTCAGTGTTCGAAGGGAAAACGTAATGTTGTGTTTTGTTTGTAAAAACAATCTTATCTCTTCATACGTAAATCCGTTATTAAAATAATGACGGATTAAATCTTCTTCTGCTTCTTCCTCAAAAGGTAAGTCAGTAGCACTACCACAAAATACACAAAATCTACACAAACGTTCAAGTTGTCCTCCGCAGTTCGTACAAAACATCGCCATTTGCAACCATGGCTTCCTCACAAGCGTATTTTCTTTCGACATATATTTCTGTATTCCGACATTTATTTCTGCGTTCCGACATTTATTTCTGTGTTTCGACATTTATTTCTGCGTTTCGACATTTATTTCTGCGTTTCGACATTTATTTCTGCGTTTCGAAAATATTTATGTTTTGAATATATTTGTGCGTTTCTAAATATCTTTGTGCGTTTCTAAATATATTTGTACGTTTCTAAATATATTTGTGCGTTTCTAAATATATTTGTGCGTTTCTAAATATATTTGTGTGTTTCTAAATATATTTGTGCGTTTCTAAATATATTTGTGCGTTTCTAAATATATTTGTGCGTTTCTAAATATATTTGTGCGTTTTTAAATACATTTGTGCGTTTCTAAATATATTTGTGCGTTTTTAAATATATTTGTGCGTTCCTAAATATATTTGTGCGTTTTAAACATATTTGTGCGCTGCACTTGTGGGCCACCGTACATTCTGAGTCGAAAACAGTTTTTTTCTCAAATAAGCCCCAAATACCAAATTATTGGGAAAAATGATGTTTCTGACCAAAATCTAGCGAAACAACACATTTGGAATGATTCTCTCAACTTTTCTATTTTGGCAGTTTTGCCCCCTTCAAAATATTGATAAACGCTTATCTCACCATTCTGAGTCGAAAAAAGTTTCTTTCTCAAATAAGCTCCAAATGGCACATTATCGGTAAAAATGATGTTTTTGACGTAAAACTAGCAAAACAACACATTTGGAATGATTTCCTCAACATTTTTTATTTTGGCAGTTTTGCCAGCTTCAAAATGTTGAAAAACGTTTATCTCGCGATTCTGCGTCGAAAAAAGTTTTTTTTTCTCAAATAACCGCCAAATGCCAAATTATCGATAAAATGATGTTTCTGATGTGAAACTAGCAAAACAACACATTTGGAATGATTCCCTGAACTTTTCTATTTTGGCAGTTTTGCCCCCTTCAAAATGTTGAAAAACGTTTATCTCGCGATTCTGAGTCGAAAAATATTTTTTCTCAAATAACCTCCAAATGCCGAATTATCGGTAAAAATGATGTTTCTGACCAAAATCTAGCGAAACAACACATTTGGAATGATTCCGTCAATTTTTCTATTTTGGCAGTTTTGGCCCCTTCAAAATATTGATAAACGCTTATCTCACCATTCTGAGTCGAAAACAGTTTTTTTCTCAAATAAGCCCCAAATGCCAAATTATCGGGAAAAATGATGTTTCTGACCAAAATCTAGCGAAACAACACATTTGGAATGATTCTCTCGACTTTTCTATTTTGGCAGTTTTGCCCCCTTCAAAATATTGATAAACGCTTATCTCACCATTCTGAGTCGAAAAAAGTTTTTTTCTCAAATAAGCTCCAAATGGCACATTATCGGTAAAAATGATGTTTTTGACGTAAAACTAGCAAAACAACACATTTGGAATGATTTCCTCAACTTTTTTATTTTGGCAGTTTTGCCAGCTTCAAAATGTTGAAAAACGTTTATCTCGCGATTCTGCGTCGAAAAAAGTTTTTTTTTCTCAAATAACCGCCAAATGCCAAATTATCGGTAAAATGATGTTTCTGATGTGAAACTAGCAAAACAACACATTTGGAATGATTCCCTGAACTTTTCTATTTTGGCAGTTTTGCCCCCTTCAAAATGTTGAAAAACGTTTATCTCGCGATTCTGAGTCGAAAAATATTTTTTCTCAAATAACCTCCAAATGCCGAATTATCGGTAAAAATGATGTTTCTGACCTAAAACTAGCATAACAACACATTTGGAATGATTCCGTCAATTTTTCTATTTTGGCAGTTTTGGCACATTCGAAATGTTGAGAAACGTTTATCTCGGCATTCTGAGTCGAAAAAAGTTTTTTTCTCAAATAACCTCCAAATGCCGAATTATCGGTAAAAGATGATGTTTCTGACCAAAATCTAGCAAAACAACATATTTGGAATGATTCCCTCAGCTTTTCTATTTTGGCAGTTTTGCCACCTTCAAAATGTTGATAAACGCTTATCTCGCCATTCTGAGTCGAAAAAAGTTTTTTTCTCAAATAAGCTCCAAAGGCCAAATTATCGGTAAAAGTGTTCTTTCTGACATAAAAATAGCAAAACAACACATTTAGAATGATTCCCTCAACTTTTCTATTTTGGCGGTTTTGCCACCTTCAAAATTTTGGAAAACGCTTATGTCGCCATTCTGAGTCGAAAACAGTTTTTCTCTCAAATAATCCCCAAATGCCAAATTTTCGGTAAAAATGATGTTTCTGACGTAAAACTAGCAACACAACACATTTGAAAAGTTTGTGGAAGAAATGCACACATGAAGTTGGTGTCGGTTAGTGTTCTCACAAAACAAGCTGTTGTTATTGAGCTTGATGACGACTTTCTGCTCTTTATGGCAATTCTACATGAGTTTTAAAGTGGACTTGAAGTGATCCCATTATAAGTAACATTATAAGTAACATAATTAAAGTATTATAAGTAATATAATTAAACATTACACGTAATATAATTAAACTATTTTATTTTAAATTGTAGGTGCCAGAATTTGCTATAGTAGAGTTTATTCAAGAGAAAACTGTAGTTGTTCCTGAGCATTGGATAGAAACAAGAGATTCGGTAAGTTTTACTGCTTGAAGCCTGTACAGTACACTGAAAATCAAGCAGCTTTACAAACATTAAAATTACCATTATTTGTGTTCAACGGTAGGTGTTGTGCAGTTTTTGGTCACTTAACAATGTCACTGCACGAGTTCGCAAGGAAGAGAGCCCTGACAAACAGAACTGGACAGCTCATAAATCAGAATATTTTCATATGCAGGTGCTTATCTACCAGGCCAACTCTTAGAATTTTATTCTAACTAATGTCAGACAATCTTATTTAGCAGAGGGAAGAGGCCTTGCTGTGTTTGAGACTTGGCTGGCCTGGCAGTGGCTTTTCTTTCATTTATATTTTTAGGCAAATCATTGACAGTAATTTCTTCTTTCCTCAACATTTTGGGGATCCAAAGGCGTCCTAGGACACGCGTCTGGCTATAAGCTTGCTCGTATTTCAAAACAGGATGGAAACATAGAAAAGTATCTGTATTTAGTAAATAGTTTATCCTTTTTTATTTTTTAAAGATGATTATGAGAAGGGACTCAGATTGGCAAAAGAAAGCTGAAGTAACATCAAATGTGGATACAGACTATGAGTCTGAACAACCAAGAAAGTGGGCAAGAAGAATATCTCGAAAGTGATGGTAAATTATTTATACATTGGTTTTGTAAGATATCTAGTCAAATGGAAGCACATAAGTAAATAAAAATTAATAAATCGTAGATCCCGTTCTATAAAGTCTATAAACATGTATAGCTGTCATTCGACCTGCAAAATTTCTTTTCCGGCTTATAAAATTATTAAGGAATTAATCAATTTCAAACATCAAACTTTTCATGTGCCGAATCTAATGTAAATTAGCAAAATGGTTTGTTCAACCTCGTTTGCAATTAGATTCGGCACATGAAAAAATGGGCCTTATTGATGCTCTCTAAATTATGTTAAAAATGCTCTGCATCAATTATGTTAATTTATGCTTTTATTTGAGGAAAGTGATCCGATTTTTGGCAACCAGTTTCAAAACCTGCCACACTACATGTGTTGTGAGCTTGTGACAGTAAACAAGAAACAATCAAATGTTAAATTATTAGTTATAATGCTCAAAAAGTTAATTTCTAATAGCTATGGGAAATGTTGCATTGGGCCAGTGCAGAACCAGAGGTTTGGTTGTTGTAACCATACTGTATCGATTGTAGTTTCTTAATGTTTTAATGGCAAAATACTTCTCTAATTTTTCAAAGGTGGTGATGAGAACACACCTCCTCGTAAAAAGTCACATCACTCGTCAGACATTCGAAGGAAAAGGACTGGCCCACCTGGCAAACAGAACACAACCAGAGAAAACAAAAAGTAACAAAGCAGCTTTGGACCATCTTTACCACAAGCACCAGAATTTCCAGGCAATGCACCTAGTGTTCCCGGTGCTATTGGTATGTTCGTATGTATATATGTTTTAAAACTACAGTATACCATTTTAAATTACATTTATGCCTTCCCATCGTGTCTTTGACTATTAATATGTGCACTGCATTACCTGAGCTCTGTTTACTGGAAATAGCAAAAGAAGTTTACACACAATATGGAATGAATATGGCTATGGTCCCCCTGGACCAAAGCCGCGTTTATTAAAAATTCGTAATTAAATTATCTAATTAATTTCCATAGTGCAAACTGATCATTGAGCCCAGTAAAGGTGAGGGCAATAAAGCGCCAAATATATATAAAGAATATACTCTAATACACATAACATCATGGTGGTCAGCCAATGGGGAGGAGGTGGGCAAATGAAATGGGTTCTTCCTCACATCTTTAAGGTCAGTGCTGAATGAGACAGCATGCGTGGAACAGATATCCTATAACAGCTAGATCGCACTATGCCCAATAGGGGGCGGCTGTAATTCTAACCGTATCCTGTGCAAGACACACCACATGTTACGTTATGTTAGTCTGATAACAAGTTATAGAATCCTTACACAAGTTACAACATTATTTATACTAGAAGTTTTTATCAAAAGTGAAGTGCTGCGAGTTGCTACCATTTACTATTTAGTAGTAAAATACTATATCGTCCGAAGCATTTTCAATTAAAGAGCTTAAGCATGTGACGTTTTTCTCAACATGGACGTCACGCGTAAAAAATCGAGCCATTAAAGAGTGATGGCGTCAGCACTCTTGCTTGAAGTGAAGAACGGCAATCTATGCAGGTTTAGGTTGTTGATTTGCAGCAATAACGGCTGTTGCCATCTTTAATGGCTCAATTTTGTACGCGTGACGTGAGCGTTGACAATTAAAATGTTAAGTGTTAAAATGTTAAGTGAAATCATCTGGCACAATGGTGTGGAATGTCATATAAAAATTAATGAACAAAGACTTGTATAAATACACTGTCTGCCCCTCGAAATGTCGCTAAGCCTTTTGTGGCCTTGATATATACTTCCAGCAACAAATAGAGTTGTGTTTGATATAATAGTATAGTAGATATAATAGTATACACTTATTTCTCTTTAATAAATCAATATATTCCAGCGCCAAACTTACTAAGAAACGAGCGCATAATTTAATAATGCCTGCCGCTGATCGGTAGACATTGCGTATACCGAAGATCATCGCCCACGAAATCCTAAATCGAGTTTGTGAACGCATATAAATTCAGCCCAGACCTCGTCAAGATTAGTGAGCTGCTCGCCTTACGGCTCGCAGCAATTACTCTTTACAGTACAGACCAACGGATGGAAAACATAAAAATTCTATTCGTGCCCAAATATTCAATTTATGCCTTTCCATCGTGTCTTTGACTATTAATATGTGCACTGCATTACCTGAGCTCTGTTTACTGGGTATATATGTACACATACACACACACACACACACACACACATACACATACACATACACATACACATACACATACACATACACATACACATACACATACACATACACATACACATACACATACACATACACATACACATACACATACACATACACATACACATACACATACATACATACATACACATACGTACGTACGTACGTACGTACGTACGCACGTACGCACGTACGCACGTACGCACGTACGCACGTACGCACGTACGCACGTACGCACGTACGCACGTACGCACGTACGCACGTACGCACGTACGCACGTACGCACGTACGCACGCACGTCGCACGTACGCACGTACGCACGTACGCACGTACCGTACGCACGTACGCACAGTACGCACGTACGCACGTACGCACGTACGCACGTACGCACGTACGCACGTACGCACGTACGCACGTACGCACGTACGCACGTACGCACGTACGCACGTACGCACGTACGCACGTACGCACGTACGCACGTACGCACGTACGCACGTACGCACGTACGCACGTACGCACGTACGCACGTACGCACGTACGCACGTACGCACGTACGCACGTACGCACGTACGCACGTACGCACGTACGCACGTACGCACGTACGCACGTACGCACGTACACGTACGCACGTACGCACGAGCACGTACGCACGTACGCACGTACGCACGTACGCACGTACGCACGTACGCACGTACGCACGTACGCACGTACGCACGTACGCACGTACGCACGTACGCACGTACGCACGTACGCACGTACGCACGTACGCACGTACGCACGTACGCACGTACGCACGTACGCACGTACGCACGTACGCACGTACGCACGTACGCACGTACGCACGTACGCACGTACGCACGTACGCACGTACGCACGTACGCACGTACGCACGTACGTACGTACGTACGTACATACATACATACATACATACATACATACATACATGCATACGTATTACGTATTACGTATTATATATATATATTTTCACAAACATATTATAAGCACTCTTAAATAAAGAGATCCTGCTTACACAGATGTTCCCGACATGACTTGGTCACCACCCGATAAAAGCTGAGGATGCTTGACTGTTGGGACTCCTTGAGCATATGCGAGCATCTTCGCAGTTAATGATTTACCAACAGATTTGCTCTGGTATATATTGTATTGGCATGCAGAGAACTATTCATTTGTACAATTACCCGCATTTTCATCAGCATCGCCACATCTCATAAGCCTAAGACAGACAAACGATGCTGCTTCCAAAAACGACTTCTGGTTTACTCCCAAGCAATGAGAAAGATCTATGAATCTGTGATTAAGAAAAATATGTGTTAATCGTAGAATGCAGTGTATATGTAATGTATGTTGTAATATTCAACGCAAGGCTGTTAGGCATATTGGAATGGCTCATGATTGGCCTGCTGGCCTGACTTGCTAGGATAGTTAAATTGTATATATTTATTGGTTCTCACGTCAAAACTACTCAGGTCTTTAACAAAGTTTAGAAGTGAGAAACAACTGTAGAAAATTCTGAAAGATTGATACGTTACTCAATCGTTCTTGAAAAACTAATCTGAATTTTATGTAGCATTTTCCAATTGGTGTATACTGGTCTTGGACTTATTACCGGTTTCATTGGAGTAGGACTTCTGGTTAATCTTTAATCGAAGGCATGGCGGCACGGCACTATATGTCACTGAATTTATATTTTCATTCTCAAGGCATGAAGGCACGGTGGCACGGCTCTATATGTCACTGAATTCAGTGATTATTGCCATAAATTAAGTGTTTACTCAGTTTGCTCAAATCAACTCAGTCGATTTTCTAAGTTTGTGCCGTCGGTAATTCTACTGTAGTCATGGTAACCCGATAACAACCCATATTAATATCCCTATTTTAAGCTTGTCCCTATTGCAGATAATTGCAATATAAGGCACGATGGAACGCGTGCTTCAAATTTTTTTCGGAAGTGTTCCGTGTATTTTAGGCATGGCATAGTAATTATAATTTACCTCACAGGATGAAATTGTAGCTTTTTTCACCTTTACGCAATGTGTTAAACGTGCTAAATTCATCTATAAAACTATAATGTGTCGATTAAAGGGAATAAAGGGCAAATCAACCTTTACTTGCATTTACTGCTATTTAAAGGCGCATTTAATACTGCCAAACCTTTAATAGAATATAAACGTGTATTAAAGAGCTTGTAAAGCAAACCCAACCTTTTATTACCTTTATACCAAGTGCTAAACAAATTAAAGGCATCAATAAATTTTTATTACAAGGTTTAAAGTAAAAAAAAAGACTACTGACTTTTTGCTCGCCTTTACTGCTATTTAAAGACACATTTAATAGCGTCAAACGAAACTATTTTAATTTTTATAAGGAATGTTAATGATTTAGAATGATTTAGGGGGATTGAGAAGGATAAAAGGGACAGGCAGAACTTGTGTTTCCGGGTTTCTTTGGAAACATGAACAGCGTGACAGCGTCGTTGTTCTTGTTCACTTCACTGTTCACCGAGCGTTCACAAGGTTGCTGTTGGCTTCTCTTTCAAGTTTGTCTTTGATTTGTTTGCTAAGTTCGCTAATATGAATCCTTCCTTGGATCCGACTTACGTTTTCTGCACTCACTGCAACGAAGATGTGTCAGAATCTACATATAGACGACATTTGTCTTTGCAATCAAGGCAGAAACATCGATTGGACTCATCGTCATCTGGTACAGACGGCGACGATTCAGATCGCCCAGCCGGCCCAGGTAACTCATTAATATTCTTTTAAATCTAACTCAAAGTTTCTTTTCGCTAGAAGAAGTTCCTTACCTGTTTGTTTAATAAAATTTAAATTTCTTGCGTTATTATAGCTGATGAAGTGATCGAAGTCGATGTTCTTGAGGAGCAAATACAAAGTTCCGTTAGTGCGGGATGCCTTTATTCTGAAGATAATTGTCAGGTAATCAATACTACATTCTTATCTTATTGTATTTTGGGTATAAAAGGAATCATACATTTGTATTATGTGCGGTGTATCAATCTTCACAAAAACAATAGGCTCTGTTCCATCATAATTAGTGTATTTATCGAGAGAGAGGGGGGGGGGGGGGTCATGATTTTACAACAATAAGTTTTAGGGGGCCTTCAAAAACTACCTAAACAATAAAACATTGAGGTACAATATGTGAGGAACAGTCTGAGATGGCTTGACATGTACTGTACACCACAGCACATTAATTTGCCCTGTGGTCTGTTAGCTCTCGTTTCATGTACAGGAATTCCTGTTGACAAATATCACCAACCACTGATGAATTGGCCAATAAGATCATAAATCATATCAGAATTTAGTGCAGATAAATTTTGATTTTTCTTGATTGGCTCATCCCTACTTTTGGGAGAGATTTGCTAATTGTTCAACAATGTTTGCCTATGCAAAGCCATGCACGACTAGCTACAGTATGATGAGGATTAACTCTATCTTATCCGAATTGGTCTTTAGAATTTTATGCTGGCCAATGCCAGATGATTTTATTCACTTGTGGAGCAGCCCTCGGACAGGAATGAGTTGTACTGACTATCTATTTAATATTTGTTGTCCGAATTGGTCTTTAGTATTTTATTCTAGCTAATGCCAGACATTTTTTCACCTGTGGGGCAGCCCTCGGACAGGAATGAGTTAAAACAAAAAATTATCAAACCATATGCTGCATACATTGGTGTAGTCTGATCATGCATAATTGCCCATATTATAAAAAAATTAGCCAAATAGTACTTAAAGTAAACACAAGGATGCAATTGCAATTGTACATTGTTGTTTAGTTTTCATCCACTTTGAAGAAATGAGATGACTATTGACTATATACTGTACCATACATTAATTATCTTGCAATGCCTTTTCACATTATCAGTGCAAGATATGCACATACAGTATGATTGGTATTTTGTGGTATTTTAATTACTGGTAATTTGTTGAGAAGGGTTTCAGTTTGTAGAAATAAAGTTTATTTACTAATTGAATTTCCATAATAAATTTCATTAATAATGTGTGAAATACTGAGATGCAAAATTAATTTACATGTACTTGTATTACCCAGAGCCTCAGAGGATTAAGTCAGTTCAATTTAGAGAAATATTTACCTTTGTACAGTAGTATTAATGCATAAGAGGGGGGTACTGTATGTATGCTCCCTAAGCCCCTATCAAAAAGTATGGAAGCATTGTTAACATTCAGATCCAAGGCAAGTATTGAATGAAATACTACCCTGTGGGATATCCCAAGAAAGAAAAATAATTTATATATAAATACAGTATTAAACAATAATACATTACATGCACTGTATGTATTAATAATAACAAGACACCTGGGTCAGACATTCACATGGGCTACTGGCAAGTATGCAGGGCCTGAATCGAAGGCTGAATGTGGCACATACTTCACACTGAACATATTTACGATCAAGGGAGTTGTCAGCCACATGACTGTTAAAGTGTATATGAAATGAAAATTAAGTTTGTATAATTTGGAAGAACTCTCGAAATGGTAAAGTAACATCTGCTACAGTTTTTCCATATCTTACTTCGTTCTTGAGATATTACTGTTTGTTTCATATGTAAATGATCACACTGCATACGTCACATTGTATAATGAGTTACTGAGAAATCGTACATATCACTGATATTGATCTGTTAAATCGCTTGAGCCTGTACTTGTTTAAAGTCATGAGACAAATACACCCACATACCCAGTTTCGTGTGATTTTGTTCAATAACTTCAATGGTATTCCTGGTTTTCCAACTACAGTACTCATTATTCAATACAAACTTAATTTTCATTTCATGTACACTTTAAATTACAAAGTCCGTCAGTCAGTTTGAAATCTACCAACAACATACAAGAACACCTTGATCAAAAGGCAAAGCTGTTCAATTTTTTGACTAACTCCAAAAGCGAAAGGAGCAAAGAACTTACAACATGCCTCACAGCCTCACTCAGTCACACAGCTAACATTAACTCACTGGAAGCATGAATAGTACCAGAAGTACTGTAAATTGTGCAGAAATGCAATTTTGTGACACAGAAAAAAAATACAAACACAGAAACTGAGCTGAAACCCAGACTCATTCTACCATAGTAGCACGAGTACTACATTACATACAGTGTATTATGTAATATGTAAAGGCCGACAATGAGGACTAGACCGGGTTTTCAAGTACGAGGAATTCGTTCCAGTCCGAGGCGAAGCCGAGGACTGCAACAAATTCCGAGTACTTGAAAACCCGGTCTAGTCCGAATTGGAGGCCTTTACATGACTTCTCAAAATCACTTGGTGTATTCCCAAAATGAATTAGTGCATTAGTAATTAGTGTATGGATGAATAACCGATTGTGTGAAGTAATATTTCAAGTCCAAGGACTTGAAAGTCCTTGGACTGGAAATAATATTTCAAGTCCTCTGCCCAGTACTTCCCTGGTATTTCAAGTCCCTTCGCGTGGTGCAATTCAGCGCTTCTGATTGATTGATTATCTCATGAATTATTAATGAGTTTGAGAAGGTAATGTAATAAATTAATGTGTTTTAAACTGTTTACTTTTTATTAGGAAAGTGTTGAAGTAAGTCATGAGACTGAAGATGATGAAAATCTTCCTGAGCAAGAGGACAGGGTTTCTGATGATGATGATAGTGATGGTGACTATGATGATTCAGGTGATGAAGTTTGGACTGATATTCCAGAAAATTTGCTTCAGCAAGATATCCTTTCAGCCCCTCCTCTTCCAGACCCAACACCAAAGCAGAAGAGGTTACACTTTGTCAGTTCAATTATGGAACTATATCAATATTCAACCAACAATTTGGTTCAACAATGGCATACAGAAGTAGGAGATCTACAGGTATCATTAAAAAAATTACATGTACATGTACTACAATGTAGTATTTTTTTTAAAATTCCACACATCCAGAATGTTGGATTGTATTATTAACAAACAAACAGCCTTCCCACTTTTGTAATAAAATTTCATATAGATTAATTGCAAATTAATGAGGCTTTATCAGGTCTGACATCACGGACGTTATGCCTTCTTCTAATTGGCCAATAATTAGGACTGCCTACCAAAACATTATTGGCCAATCATCAGAAGACATGACATATTTTTTACTCTATTACGCATATTTATTGTAAACATAATGTACAGTACTGTAATTGTGCAGTACTGTAATTGTGCAAATTGAAAAGCTGTGACATTTTCATGCAATTCGATAATAATTCTTAGACAGCAAGGCTCAAAATAACGTTTCATGTTATGCTGGTCATGGTGACGGGTCAGTTCCAATTGTAACCGGTCAAAGGTGATTTTTGACCTGTCAAATTTCACGATGCACCCTACCCCCCACCCCCCCACCCCCAAAAAAACCAAAACAAACCCAAACAAACACAAAAAACAAAAAAACAAACAAACAAAAAACAAACAAAACAAACAAACAAAAAACCCCAATAAAAACAACAACAAAAAACTGCAACACGACACAACACAACATGTAAAGTATATTCTACACTATATATATATATATATATATATATATATATATATATATATATATATATATATATAAGCTAGTACTGATATGAATGTTTGTCATAAAAAGGAAATGCATGGGTCTTCATGGGTCTACAACAGCACAACCACAATCATTTAAGTTCCTTCAAATGGAAGTAATAAAATTAAATGCAAGTAACATGACTGGTCAAAATGACCAGCATTATACAAATTTGACTGGTCACATTAAAAATTTGGCTGGTCATTGACCGGTGACTGGCCGTTATTTTGAGCCCTGGACAAGAATTGAACCTGTAACCTTCTGATTGCTGGTGGGATGTATTGATTCAGTTTCAATTGTTATGCACATTTTAATGCAGATTTCTAATTACTTGCAGTCCTCTTCTTTTTGTGCATGCAATCGCATGCGCATGCATCTACATACTGTATGGTGCGATCTTTCACAGACACTAATAGTGCTGGCAAAACTGACTTTGGGAGAACACTGAATGTACTTGTTAATGGTATTGTACTGTACTGTAGTTACTATTAAAACATTAATTTTTTTAATTTGATATTGTGTGAAGGCTTGAAATTATTTTAATGATGTTTGGTCTTTTTTCTGGTGTACCATGAATGCATTGTTTTGCTATGTCCTGAAGTTGTGGTGAGCGGTTGTAAAAACATATAAGTGAAATAACCTGACCAAGGGAATATATGTCACTGGCTGGTGATTGGGTACGGTTTCCCCACACAACCTCTGGTGCAATATGCTTGTAGCGGGTAGTGTATTTCTCTTTCTCCTTTAACGTCAAGTTGTACTTCTTTGCCTGGCTTATTTTTTTCATTTTGCCAAAATCTATTATTACAGGCAAATACATACCAGATTCATTTCTGATAACAATATTGTCACTTTTGATGTCACAGTGAATAAACCCATTGCTGTGAATATGCGAGAGAGCCTCCGATATCTTTGCTAGTATCCTTGACCAATTTTGGACATCTAAGGGCAGCTTACCCTTGGTGGCACTTGCAATTGTGACACACTGACCATCAATGCCATAAAATTCACTGACCAGGAAGAATGGCTTGGCAGTGACATTCATCCCAAAAACAAAAGGTAAACCTGTTGTAAAAAAATTTAAAAAAACTTTAAATTTTTTGTATCACTCCTGAAAATCTTGTACACCTTTAAAAATCTGAAAATACAAAAAAATCTCAAAAAAATCAAAAAAACTCTCAGAAAATCACCTAAAATTCTAGAAAAAATCCTCCAAAAATTCCCCCAAAGCCCAAAAACCTCACAGGATTTTGAAAATCCCAAAAATCTCATACACATTTTCTGGAGTGCTACACCCCTCTAAAGTACTGATAATGTTGAAATATATTATAGGGACCTAAAATTGGTAGTTAAATACCTGGATGATCAAAAGAATTTATCATCATGGCCTCTTTTTCAACATCTGATGCTAATGATCGACTGTTGTAGTATTTGACAGCAACAATATGACCTCGGTAAATCTTCTTTATGCACAACCCAAATGTACCTTCTCCAATCTTACTGCTTTTGCATTCTGTCAAATCTTTGATGTTTTTTCTGTCTATATGGTGCACGTGTCTTCAAAAGCAAAATAAAAAATAGCTAAACCTTACCCTTCTCAAAGGGAAATTACTAGAAACTATATTAAATATATTTTTATACAAGTAATTTCTCTTAAAAATATAATATTTACTGTTGTACTAAACTACTAAAATTACTATAGTGAAAATGTATTGCACACTCTTTGTGGGATTGGGGATGGGTACCCAAATTAGAAAATACTTGGGGATGGAACAACATGAGGGGGGGGGGGGCTTGGAAGGGTGAGACACCCCTCAATCTCTCAGAAAATCCTATCTCGATGGGCAAATATCAAAATAACCTGCTTGGTGGTCAACCTTATGTCAGGAAAGTTGATTGGTGCAAAAACTGTAGGTTGTAATTATTATCCAGTTGTTTTAGATTTATTCTTTGAAAGTTTGCATGGCAATTAATAATAGCATTCAAGATAAGTTTCGTGGAAAGACCATGTTTAATATTTATTTGTTAATCTTTTGGCCTGTTGACTGAGGTCATCATCAGAGCAATACAATAACAGCTACAATGTATAGCCAACAGCTTGTTATATTGCTCTGATGAAGGCCTGAGTCAACAGGATAAAAGCTTAGTAAATAAATATTAAATGTCACTGGTGTTCCCACAAAACTTGTCTTGAATGTTTTAGATTTCAAAACTTGGTTGTAATTATACTATTCAGGTGAACCCTAATAATTGGAAACCACTGAAATCACACCCTATTTTGGCTGCCAAAATATCTCATTCCCCTCTCTAATTGTAATACACAAGTTTCACTCCTGAAACCACTGTTTTATAGTGACAAATCAAGAAATAGCTTGATCTGATACTCTAGACAGTGCCATTTGATTGTGTTTTATGCCAAAAGTCAAATGCCCAAGTGTTTGCCCAGGGGGTGGGGTGGGGGTAGTGCAGATGGATACATAATATGGCAGGTCACAACTTAATATTATAATTTATATACTATTAAAACATGTACTATTTGACTTGGTATTCTTCACGCAACACAGCACGCTGCTCTCGATCAGTTCTAGTTTTATATTTTATAATAAATACAATGGTCAACTTTTTAAAAAAGAAAAATATAATAAAAATTAATATGGAACTTGTACAATAAGTTATATCTAAATACTTTTAGATTGAGCCATAATACACTGAATCACTAATTTATACCATGCAAGTATCTCCCTCCAAAACGAGATAGATATGCTTTTAGAGATTATTCGGCACATAATACACATGTGCTCAATAATGTACTTACAAATTGCTCGTAGTTCGTAACATTTTCTCCTTGTCCCATTTTCGCCAGAAATCAATTGCGCGGTTTCTTTCTTTACCAGCTCGTATTTTTAGATGCTTTAATTTCTTTTCTTGATCGACAAATGTTTTGTCTATTTTTTTAGCCATCTTATCTCTTTTCTCTTGTCGTGATAGTCGTTTCTTCTTTTCTCGTTCTTTCTTGTTACGTTTACGTCTTTTGCGACGTATTTCCTCGATCGTATTGCTGCGAGATAGACGACGTTGCTTCGCAGGCAATTCGCTCTGAATCGCTGGTGGCACCGAGATTTCTCCCGGACCGTGACGTATTCCACTGTTAGCAAGTGCGCCACTCGCTGTGTGGGATGCCAGGTTAAAATGCGCCATTCCAACCGACTTTACGTAAACTCTTACCACCAGATGAAACAGAAACGAATCACTGTTCAGTTTAATACTCGTAGTCGTATGATCAGGATAAGACTCGAGACGAATGAAACTTCCCGCGCCCGCGCTTTGTTTTATATAAGGCGCTGCGGGGTCCCGCGGGGGAAATGCAAATTGTCCCCTCTCCAGAGCAAATACAAATTGAACAATGATCTGTTCAGTCATTCTACGTTTATATCAACACATATGGAAAATTTCACGTAATACAAACTTACTGCTATTCCATCGAACTGAACAGGTGATGTTGATAACATAGATAATTCTGTATTTTAGCATTACCAGACTATTTTCTTGCCCAGGTGTTAGTTATTTTGCGACTGTGGGGCAGTGGGTCCTCATCGTCATAACAAAACATCTGTCTTGTTCCTGCTGCGTTAATAAGGGGAGATCCAATGAAATTATTTTGGTGAATTCCCGCTCAATTTTTGATTTCGGAATACCCACAACAACGGTTCATACAGTTCAAGGTTCACAGTTGAGTTGGTTCTCTTAGTTGCAAGTTGCTATCGTTCAGTGCTTGTATTAAGATACTGTATTATTTCGAGATGGATGTTTCTCTACCAGATCAATACGTACTTCTACTTCAGAATGTTGTCGACGAGAACAAGCTCTTGCGAGAACAGATGAAGCAAACCATCGAGCAAGGGAAAATTTCTTTGGAAGAAATTAAGAAGAAGGTTGATACTTTTGCTACTTCTTCTGCTTTGCCAAGCCGGCGTGTACGACAAACGGGAAGACCTATCCGAGTGCCAAGGATATGCAGTGTAAGTGCTTTTATTGTTGATTAATAATTTATTCATTATATTCACAGTGTTGATAAATATTTAAGTTTTAAATCATAGTGGCAATCCCTCAAGGTATACTACAGTCTATACAGAAGTGGCTGCCGTATAAAAATAATTATAGTATTCAATATGTGCATGCAAATATGCCAAAAATCGCCTGACGCAAATCTTATTCTGACGCATGCGATTGAATAGGATGTTTCACGATTGTTAAGTCAATCCATTCGATCGCATCAGTCAAGAGGAGAAAAGCCTGTTGTATAATTTAAATACGCAAGATATTATATTTCATGTACGAAACTCCAAAGAATTTTTAGTCTTAAACTTTTACTTGTGCTGCATTCATGATTTAGGGCAATTTAGGCCAAGTCTCAAATATATACCTAAAGAATGAGAATATAAATACAAATGGAATCGAATGCATTAGAATATCCCAAAACAATATCAGATTTTAAATATAGTATCACATGCAATGATTGTATACAGGTAACAAGGTGTAGTTAATTAATATTATTGTGCCAAAATGATTATTTTACGGCCATTTATTTACAGAGCAATGTTCGTCGAAAATTGAAGTCCCTAAAGGCTTCTGATGAAAATTTATGGTTTAAATTTAATGGAAGGTAAGTAGTGTATAGAAATTAATAAATGTATTTAATTCTGAAGCGTTGGTTTTATAGTTTTGTTAGAAAGGTTAAAGCCCAGACAATTACTTTGAAAAAGCCCATAACATTAAAAAAATGGAAAGAAAGTTATTTGACTGACTAACACCTATCGTGTGTTGAAAACATGATGCTTTCAATTGGTTATTGGACTGACTCAATCATTTCTCGTGCAAGTCTGACTCATGAGCACATACTGACAATAAATTGAAGACTGTATGTATCATGTGCATTTATTATTATATTGATTTTTAGTCTGGAGTCTGAACACAACACTATGCTATTTAGCAAATTGAGAGAAGAACTAGCACATGAATATGGTGGACCAGAGAAATGTCCTTGGTCTATCGTCGTGATAAAAGGTAAATAAAAGTAAATCAAAAGTATACTCTACTAAAATTTAATGTTCAGTATTACACTATTTATCAAGAGAATTTTAATACAAAATTAAATATCTTCTTCAGTTACAAAGGAGCTATACCCATGTATCAAAATGCAGTGTCCTCATGTATCAAAATGCAGAAGGCGTAACAGGAAAGATGAGGTGTGTGTCAATTAGTATTAAACTTTATACATTATGAGAGATTCATTCAATTTTCCAACTTTATATATCTGAATCTGGATATCAATAATTAATAATTTTCAGTTGTATTGTTGGCAGCTTGGTACCTAATACCATAGTGATAAAGCTGTTAATTTGCTGTTCACATATTGTAAGTACTCAGGGGAAAGTTTCTGATACCTGGATGTAAGCTATTTGAATTGTTTGTACAGTAACCTACCTTACCTTGTTTTTACCTGTACTGTACCTTAATTGCTGTACCAGTAAACTTAAAGTGTATCTTACTAAATACAGTATCTACTGATCACCATAACCTTTGTACAGTAACTGTCTGAAGGTTATAGGTTTGATCTACATTTGAGTGGGGTCAGAACCTTTTTTTTTCAGTACTTGCACTTGCGGCTGCTTGACTACCAACTTGACAACTTTAACCAAATAATAACTAAAATGTTAAATATTTATCCTGTTAATTTAAGCTGGCCATTTTGCTTGCCCATTGGGGGGAGGGGTGATGTGGTCAGTTTCCAGACTCATAGGCATTAATGGTTAAATATAAATACTGTTAGTAATTATACATTACATTGGTAGGCTTAAGTTAATAATGTATGTGTCTGCTTTTACAGAACACCATGGTGTAAATAAACAGAAGATTAAAATTATTTGGGTTTTTTTAAAATTACTTGTATATTTTAATTTGAACATTATCAATACATATGGAAATTGGCCAGCCTACATGAATGTAGGCTATTTTGTCAATGTCATAGATATTTCTAAGTTTTGTTCTCTGCTGCTGGTAACTCGTGAAAAATCACAAATTGTCACAAACAATTTACTTGTTTTGCGAGCTATGCAGGTTCTCATTGGTTTAAGAGCTGGCCTGAACTAATTATTTCACTTTTGACCAGTTTACTTACCAGTTGAAAAATTTGGTTTCAGTGCATGGATTCCTACATTTATTAAAACATGGCATGTATTTTTAACCCATTTCATACAAGTTTGGTATTTGTGGAACTTTGAAATGGAACTTCCCAAATAATTAATGGTTATTGGATTTATACTTATTATACTTACTAATGTACTTGTAATTTTGTTTTCTAGAAACTGGCACGCAGGCTCAAACAGCTTAACAAAACCTCATGGAGTACCGGCAAGATTGCCAGGGTGGCTGAGGTACTCAGACCAGAATATATGTCTTCAGAGGAGAGTGAAATTGATGAGGCTAATCCCAGTAGAATTGCAAAACACCGAGTTCGTACACTGCCTTGGGAGAGCCAGTCATTGTGCAAGTCAAAAAAAAAGCTGGACAAATTACACAAGGAGTCTTTGTCTGGCTTTGTACGAAGTAGACTTATATGTCGAGAAAACGGTTTACCATCTAACAGCCTAAAACCTCGTGATTGCCCTGACTGGGCTTGTAAAGATGTTCCTGCAACTACTGTTGATGAACAGCCAATAAGCAACTGAGAATAATACATATATGTACTAATATACAGTATATATATATATATATATATATATATATATATATATATATATATATATATATATATATATATATATATATATATATATATCTACATTAATATTTATATATATATATATATATATATATAATATAATATGATAAATGATATGATGATGTATGATGATATGATATGATATATGATATATATGATGATATATATGATGATATAATATGATATATGATGATGATATATGATATATGACATGATATTGTATGATATGATATGATATGATATGATGATATGATATGATATGATATGATATGATATGATATGATATGATATGATATGATGATATGCTTTCAGTTCATAGCAAATGCCAGCAGGTTTTTTATAATATGTATACGCATACAGTAAAAACCCACTAACAGAACCTACATTTTACCAAATCAGCCTGGGATAGGTTCTTATATATATATATATATATATATATATATATATATATATATATATATAAATATAATATATATATATATATATATATATATATATATATATATATATATATATATATATATAAATTCTTAATTTCAGCCTGAGGTTCTTGTGCATATTTACAGTACAATTTCAGAAATAACCATTTTATTTCGCACACAATTTTAAGCCAGAGCCTCAGATTTGACTGCTTTTGGTCATTCGGATTTTTACTGTATCAACATACAAAATTGAAAAAGAATGCCAAAACCTAGTGTATGTTTCCAGCCAGGTTTTTATCCAACTGTAACTTACTGCTGTAAGACTTTCAAATTTGTAATACTTAGTTAAATACTTTTTGTATAGCACCACTGGATTTATTACTTCAGTGTATGGTATGTTAACTTTCAACAGCTTGGGTTAATTTAATGCTATTTAACTTATTGGTAGTATGGGTTTATTGTAATAAACAATTTTACAACTACATGTATAAACTCTGTTGTTTTTATCCGAGTAAAATCGCACTTACTGGTGTACGAGGTTGAACAGCAAGGAGAGTTTTTGACTAAGTGTGGCTAGATAATTTATACATATACTTCTAGTCTTTCGTCTGTGCTTTCACTCGAAGCGGAAAGACATCTTCACAATCATGGTACAATATTGTACTACAGTACAGTCCTTACAGTCAACATCTTAAATAAAATGTTTTTATACTGAATTTAAATTCCCCCTGAATAAAACCTCCCGCAATGGTTTGACAAATACGGCCATATATATATATATATATATTCGAGAATCAATGATTAATTCTGAAATAAACCTCTCTTTAAATAACCTTTTCTTTGATAGTTAAAGGTGATTTACAAACCTTTATTTTGCTTTATACAACTTTAAACTGTAATAAAAAACACATCTTTATTCAACTTTAACCGAACTTTAATTGGGCCCCATTAAAGAAATAATATTAATTAAGCCGGGTCTTGAAATTACCTATGCTGAATTAACCCCCCTGAGAAACTAAAACAAAACCTCCCCCGGACGGTTTGAGAAATACCGTATATAAACCCGAGAATTAAAGGTGATTAAAGTTGAAATAAATATCTCTTAATACTGAAAGTTAATGTTGCCTAAAGAATCTTAAAGATATCTTTCAAACTCTTTCTGTTGAAAGTTAAAGGCGATATACGAACGTTTACTTTACTTTACACAACTTTAAACTGTAATTTTATACATATAATTAATCAACTTTAACCGAATTTTAACTTGACACCATTAAAGCCTTCATTAGAACCTTTAATAACGAATGGATAGGGGATTAAAGTTAAATTTAACTTCTTTAAAAAAAACAATTAAAGATGTTTAATGGCCCCATTAACACTACTTTAAATTACCTTTAACGTTGATTAAAGGATTTTATTTCGACCTGTGCCTCTTAACAACGCGATTCAAGTTTGATTTTTGCAATAAATCCAAGTTGAGAGTATTGTAATACATCTGTAATTCTTCCTTCTTTATGGACCAATATTCCCTGTTTTCAGCAGCAACTAACTTCCCCTTATTTATGTGTATCTAGACAATAACAATGAAATTGTGACTTTATGTCATCTTGTATAAATGAAAAAAAAAAGCAGAAGCAGATAAGTCTAATGTCTTTTGGGACAATTGTTTCATTATATTGTTTCAACAGAACTCTACTTGAATAAATCAATTGGTTGACCAGTCTGTCAAGCGATATTTTCAGAAAATAATTAATAACACATTTCCGTTCCTCGCTTAATCCCTCCCTCTGTCTCTTCATCCCTCATCTCTCATTTCTCATTTTCACTTTCTCATTCAAAGTCTGTCCAAGGCATGCATCCCCCTCTAGACTTACGTGCTCTGAGAAACACCAGTAATCGTTGCCCTGGAACCGAACAAAGTTCATAATTGAACACTGGCGTTGTTCTCCCACTTCGAAGTCTCTCTTCAGCCAGCGATAGAAGTCGATGACATCTCTATTTGTGCACGTGGCACTTAGGCTGAACGTGCCACCATGATATTCTTTTCGCAGAGTCTGCATGAATCTAATTCTAGACTCAAATGCACTAGTGGGCAAAAGCACTTCCCTTATTGAAATACAAAAGAAAAAGAGACAGAGGCAATGCTAGGATAAATAACAAATATGGACAAACTGTTTTTATAAAGAGAAAATGTCCTTTTCTTTAATACACCGCTGAGGTTGACACAGTCTCAGAAATTGACAATTTCAAACAACAAGAGTTGTGCAACTTCAAACCGGTATTATAATGCCGACTTCCATCTCCAATTATCATTCTGGTTATTACACGTATAAAACTATACTATAAAGAACATAATAATAAAACTTACCTGCATATCAATTCTCTACTGACAAGAGAAGTGCATTTACACAGCCAGTAGCCCTCACTTGCCCTCCCATACTCTGTCAACTCTGCAACGAACTTTAAAGTGAAGTCTCCAAACTCTTCACAGTCCGACCCATCTTCCGTCGCGTACGTCTTCCCGTCTTTTGTGATAAAGTTTTTTTCACTCTATATGGAGAATGCACTCGTAAATATACGCGCAATAAAAACCTATTAATTTCTAAGTTTTGAATAAAATTTTGATGTTCAGATGTTTGCAGGGGCCCACATTATTCTACGGAACGGAACGGAACGGAAGCTTACGCATACAATAATACTAGTATAGTGAAAATTATATGTTTATTATTGTATTTATTATTATTTCTGTGGGAATAATTTTAGCAAATATCCTTTATTCAGATTAATATGGAAATAAAATATTTTCAATTAATTGTCTTAAAGAAAATAATAGTGATGACTTTGTATATTTTGGTCCTATTTAACTGTAGTAAAGCACGACAAAGTCTCCATTCACATCTAAATTTTTTCTGCGTTTTTGTATTGTTTACTGTTCTCAAGGGAATCGAGAACAATCAGCTCATTACTTGAAACAAAATAAAAACGCAGAAAAAAACCCGTTTTCGTGTAAACGGAGCCTAAAGAGTTGACTAAAGAGTCAACGCCATTCAAATTACGCCAATGGTCGATTTCATAAATGACCACTAGTTCAATATTCTTTTTTGATTCAATGGCGTCGCCAGACCTGGGATTGATGACGTCATCGTAATATGACGTCATCGCTACATGACGTCATGACTGTTGGTACCTCATGTTAATTCTACATAATAGTTTTATATAGATAATTGTGATTTTAAAATATATATGATGGTTTCTGGTTGTTTCCAGTTGTGCTAACCCAACACTACCTGTAACCTCCACATTAACCTTAACCCCCAAAAATTTGTAAACCTAACCCAAATTATTATGTGGACCTAACACATAGTAGTCTCCAGAGAGAAATAACGCAAGGAAAAATATGAAAAACACATTCACACACTTGTAAACTATTTGACCATTTCATACCCCCCCCCTCCCCCACCCACTGTTTCTCACCGGATTTGGAAGAATCTCAAAATTGGTCTTGAAGAGAACTGGGTGGCACGCGTCCCCCCCAGGCCACCCCCTAGCGACGCTACTGTTTTAATTACGTACATAAGTACATTGCATCAGGTCCTTGTGTTTCTAATTGAGAAAAATTTACACACGGGCAATGCTCGAAAGGCACATTTGTATAACACAAACATCATATCTTTCCTTGCGTTAGTTCGCTTTGGAGACTACTATGTGTTAGGTCCACATAATAATTTGGGTTAGGTTTAGGAATGTTTGGGGGTTAAGGTTAATGTGGAGGTTACAGGTAGTGTTGGGTTAGCACTACCGGAAACAACCAGAAACCATCATATGTATTTTAAAATCACAATTATCTATATAAAAACTATTATGTAGAATTAACATGAGGTACCAACAGTTATGACGTCATGTAGCGACGACGTCATATACCGATGACGTCATATTACGATGACGTCTTCATTTTGCCACTCTCCCAGGTCTGGCGACGCCATTGAATCAAAAAAGAATATTGAACTAGGGGTCATTTATGAAATCGGCCATTGGCGTAATTTGAATGGCGTTGACTCTTTAGTCAACTCTTTAGGCTCCGTTTACACGAAAACGGGTTTTTTTCTGCGTTTTTATTTTGTTTCAAGTAATGAGCTGATTGTTCTCGATTCCCTTGAGAACAGTAAACAATACAAAAACGCAGAAAAACGTTTAGATGTGAACGGAGACTTTGTCGTGCTTTACTACAGTTAAGGTGGCTCCACACAGTTTCTTGAAAAATGGAAAATACAAGTTTGAGAGTCCAAAACACTTGGATAAACAATTCGGAAAAAGAATAAAACTAAATGTTATGCATAGTTAAACAGTCTGACAATCAAAAACTATTACCAAATAAATAGCAACAGTTGTTGCTATGTTAACAATGACGTTTCAAAATGGCTGCCAATTACCCTTCAAACTAAATTAATTCGGAAAAAACTTTGGTGACCCCCAATTTTTTTCTCATTAAAACTTTTCATGAAGTATGAGTAATCAATAGGCCGGTTTTAAAAAAATTCTGTAGAAGGAATGATTTTTTTATCGGAAAAGTCATGTTTGCTAATTTTTAAAACATTCCGTTCTACAGAATTTTTTTAAAATCAGTACTATTGATTACTCATACTTCAAGGAAAGTTCTAATGAAAAAAAAACAATTGGGGGTCACCGAAGTTTTCTTCGAATTAAACTAGTTTGAAGGGTAATTGGCAGCCATTTTGAAACGTCATTGTTGCCATAGCAACAACTGTTGCTATTTATTTGGTAACAGTTTTGGATTGTCCGACTGTTTAACTATGCATAACATTTAGTTTTATTCTTTTTCCGAATTGTTTATGTACGTGTTTTGGACTCTCAAACTTGTATTTTCCATTTTTCAAGAAACTGTATGGAGCCACCTTAAATAGGACCAAAATATACGAAGTCATCACTATTATTTTCTTTAAGACAATTAATTGAAAATATTTTATTTACATATTAATCTGAATAAAGGATATTTGCTAAAATTATTCTCACAGAAATAATAAATACAATAATAAACATATAATTTTCACTATACTAGTATTATATATGTTAATTTGTTCCTAGAGCCCGCGATTCTTTTGGCGAAAGGATCGCCGGCTCTGGGCACTTTCTGGGAACGAGATTGGGCAGCGCACTGATCTTGACATGGGTTTGCTGTGTCTCATGTCCAGACCTCTTTGCCGAGCTATGTATAGTCAAAGATTTGATGGATGTTCGCGATTTATGACGTTTTGTGACGTAGGCGTTTTACATCCAATGGAAGGCTGCGGTCAGCAGTGAGCTTGACCAGGCTCGACGTTCATTTCATCAGTTTATGTCAACTTTAACTGTATTAATATTGTCAGTGAGGAAAGATTATTTTGTCAAGATAAGGCGACAAACATACAGTAGTAGTGGGAGTTTTTATCTGGCTGTTTATATAAACGTTATAAATTTTAGTTGCCTTGAACGAAATGTCATCTGTTTGTTGCCGCGACTGTTTCAACTCCTCGTGGTTTGTATCAAATCGTTTTGTTGTGAATAACGCTCGCCTTCAATCTTTATTAGGTGTATATTGGTGTGAGTTCATTGCTTCTCACAGGAGCCATTGTGTTCACGCTGATCAACATATCTGCGTGTGTCACGCATCTCAAATCAAACGAAGCCATTGTGCTCGTTACAAATCACTGAACGAAGCCATTGTGCGCGTTACAAATCAAACGAAGCCATTGTGCTGGTTAAAATCAAACGACGCTATTGTGCTCGTTACAAATCAAACGAAGCCATTGTTACAAATCAAACGAAGCCATTGTGCTCGTTAAAATCAAACGACGCTATTGTGCTCGTTACAAATCAAACGAAGCCATTGTGTTCGTTAAAATCAAACGAACTCGGAATCAGTAGCCGTATTTGTGGTCAGATAATAGAATAAACGCACAAACAAGGTGCAAGCCCACGCGCGATAGCGATCGATGTAACGCTGATTTATCTGGTTCTTTCTTCCCATACATACACCTTCCATAGTCGGCATCATTGACCGAATGTCCGACGCGCTACGCTAATCAAAAGTAAACATCATGCCGGTACTTTTGGATCTGCCTGTACTCCATGACAATTGATATAAACCAAGGTCTTTTTTTTATTTTTGGAAAATCTCAGTGCCGGTATTTCGGGCAGCACTTCACTTGCGATAGAAATTCTAGTTATACTATTAAATGCGCTCAGTGTTAGTTGTTTAGTTTAGTAAGGTATCAGACAGTGCCGGTGGACACACTGTCTATACACATGGCTTGCTTTTTACTCGTTCGAAACCAGCTTCCATATCATCATTCATATAAGTTTCACTCGAAAATCTTTCTTTCCGACCTAGCTACGCGATTTATTTAAACTGAATTAATGTATCGTGAGAAAAGATCTACAACTAAAGTTAATAACGTGAGTTAATACTTACCCTGTCTTCGTTACTTGTCATGGAATCGTTCATTTCTCCTCCAAGTTGTTCTAAGCGTGTTCTGAGTTAGACCTGCAATGCGTGAACAGGGAGTTGTCTATTAAGCACGTCGTTATATATGGTCGCTCAACCCAGTCCCATGAAAGCAACTTGATTCGTTGAAGTGTTGATTGTTGCTCGAAATATGAGACAGGAAGACAGAGGCGTATCCTGACTTTGGATATGTTTACATTTTAGGTATTAACAAAAGTTAAAACACAAGCGTAGTAATTGTTAGTAGTAATAGCATTCTTATAAAATTATACATTTAAAAAAGATAGTAAATCCAGTATCCTCTCTGTTTGCCCATGATTTCGTAAATCTTTAGGGAAGATGGTCAGCCGACATCTGTCAACAGTACTGATATATATCACCTGCATTCTTTCCATCTATTTTCTTTGCGGGTATTAGAAAAGATGTCCTTGGGCGTAACGTAGAGCGCTTCCTGTCGTAATTTCTTAGAGTTTAACTATAGGGCTATGAGTTGAACTGGTTTATAAGACGGTCATGATCTAATTGATTCCTTGCAAATAATAATATTCATAGTTAAAGGAAATCCTTTATATTTGTCAATAATCCAAGTGACACAGAATGGTTCTTTTATAAACGATCAGAGTAACAGTTCAGTGAATATATGGGACGCGCACTGACAGTTGTGTATGAAACCGAAATGCCCCCAACTAATAGGATCACGAAAATTAAGTGACAACAGACATGTGCAAGACACCCTTGTCAATAGAGTGTAACTATAAGTCGATTGTCGAGAGTCGAGGTTGAGAATCGAGGGTCGAGAGTCGAAGTCGAGAGTCGAGGGTTGAAGTCGAGAGGTGATAAATTGACCGTAAAATACCAAAAAATCACTATAATACTATAATCGACTATATATCGCAACATTGTGTCTTATTCCTACGCGCCGCGGGATATATTTATAACCTTTGAGCCTTTGATCTAAAAACCGGCGAAGTCGTTTTCAGGCTTGACGAGAATAAATAAAAACAATTAAATTCGACTGAAAATTCTTTTAATCTTTATAAATAAGAAAACGAAACGCACTCGGCAAGTCTCTAATTCTAGAATGAAGGTACACAAGTAACTTTTGTGAAGTTTCTTTTACAACAGCAGGAAACGAATATCTGTCCAACGCCGTTAAGCCTTCAATTATCCTTTCAAACAAAACGGCGCCTGGCGTTACGCAGTATATAAATATATATTTGCTCAAAAGCGACGCATACATCACTATTTCTGTGTAAGCTGTTCGTGAAAGTGTGTAAGCTGTTCGTGAAAGTGGCCGCTTTCCCCCGGTTTTTAGATCAAAGGCTCAAAGGTTATAAATATATCCCGCGGCGCGTAGGAATAAGACACAATGTTGCGATATATAATCGATTATAGTATTATAGTGATTTTTTGGTATTTTCTGGTCAATTTATCGACTCTCGACTTCAGAAAATACCAAAAAATCACTATATACTATAATCGATTATATATCGCAACATTGTGTCTTATTCCTACGCGCCGCGGGATATATTTATAACCTTTGAGCCTTTGATCTAAAAACCGGGGGAAAGCGGCCACTTTCACGAACAGCTTACAAGCAAATATATATTTATATACTGCGTAACGCCAGGCGCCGTTTTGTTTGAAAGGATAATTGAAGGCTTAACGGCGTATGACAGATATTCGTTTCCTGCTGTTGTAAAAGAAACTTCACAAAAGTTACTTGTGTACCTTCATTCTAGAATTAGAGACTTGCCGAGTGCGCTTCGTTTTCTTATTTATAAAGATTAAAAGAATTTTCAGTCGAATTTAATTGTTTTTATTTATTCTCGTCAAGCCTGAAAACGACTTCGCCGGTTTTTAGATCAAAGGCTCAAAGGTTATAAATATATCCCGCGGGGCGTAGAAATAAGAGACAATGTTGCGATATATAATCGATTATAGTATTATAGTGATTTTTTGGTATTTTCTGGTCAATTTATCGACTCTCGACTTCAACCCTCGACCCTCGACTTATAGTTACACTCACGCCAGAGTATTAAATTATGCGTAGTAAAATATTTTAATCGAGTAAAGTATTTTACTCTGCGTAAAGCCAGGTGCCGTTTTGTTTGTAGAAAGGAAAGGATAATTCGAGAGGGTGAAAAGAAGGCTAAACTTGTGTGATAACTCGGTTTACGGCATATAATTGATAAACCAAATCCACGTCATCTTAGCCAACCTAACGACAGAAATACACGGCGAGCGAGACCCTCTTTCGAGTTCTAACTTTCTATTATGGGAAATAATAAACAACCCTGACGACTCTGACGATAGATAGAAAAAAAAAGATAGAAAACTTTATTTAAACACGCTGACCATGTCAACCTAGGCTGATTTCCACAAGGGGCGTGTACAATAACAAAAGATTATAAAGATACAGTAAGGTATAGTATGAAATTTAGAGGTCTAATTTTGTAATTAGACCTCCAATTTTCATATAATAATATAGTAAATATAAAGTATAGTAAAAACACACATCTATTTGACTATTTACAAATCTTTTTCATATGCTATTATTATCTAAAAATATGAGTAGCGATTTTACTTTCAAAGGACATGAGGGAGTTGCTCTCCCTAATTTCTTTTGGTAAAGAATTCCAAATGTATGCCCCGTCAAACATGAAGCTTTTTTCATGCTATTAGTACGCGGCTGTGGTAAGCAAAGAGTACTTGAAATGTCTCGAAGTTCATAATTTGACATTTCACTTTTGAAGGTAAATAATTCAGTAAGTGATTTAGGACCCATTTTGTTAAACAATTTAAACATCAGTTTTGCCTTAGCCTTTTTCCTTTCTACTTTAAGTGGCTCCCAGCCTAAAGCACCTAAAGCAACCAGATGATCTACATCATTGCTCATGTTCATTATGATTCGAGCAGCTCTGTTTTGGAGCTTTTGGAGGCGCTTTGATTGCGTTTCACCGAACACATCCCATACTTCACAGCAATAATTAAAGTATGGACGAACAATAGAATTATATACAGAAAGAAGTGTATCTTTCTCAACAAATTCCTTTATTCGACAAAGAGCTGATATTCCTGATGTTATTTTCTTACAAATATTTTCAGTATTATTCTTCCAAGATAAATACTGGTCAACAGTCACTCCAAGAGTTTTGCAATCATAAACTTGCTTAATTGGTTTGTTTTCAATGATAACATTTGGTTGTGCACTTGAAATACTTTTTATCATTGGTCTTGATCCAATTAATAAAAATTCAGTTTTGGCTACATTCAAACTAAGTTTATTGGCAATTAACCATTTCCTAAGGTTTTCTAAGTCAGAATTCATTGCAACTTGAACATCATTAATTGATTCTCCAGCTGCTGTAAGGTTTGTATCATCAGCAAACAATCGAGGTTTTGTTTTATGTAAACACTGAGGCAAGTCATTAATATATAACAGAAAGAATAATGGCCCTAAAATAGAGCCTTGTGGTACACCACACTTAATCAACCGCTCTGATGAAATAGTTCCATTTACTTGGCATTTCTGACTGCGATTCATTAAGTATGATTTTAATAGAGAATAGGCATCTCCTTTGACACCATAAAGTTCCAGTTTTTTTAGTAGAATCTGGTGGTCGACAGTATCAAATGCTTTTTTTAAGTCAATTAGTACAACTAAGTTAAATAATTTTTTGTCAATATTCATATACCAACTATTAGTGCAGTCTAATAATGCTGTAGCAGTTGAGTGACGTTTTCGGAAGCCAAACTGACAATCACTGAGCAGGCCAAATTTTGTCAAATAATCATATAGTTGGTCATATAAAATTCGTTCCATAACTTTGCTAACAGCTGGCAAAACAGAAATTGGCCTGTAGTTACCAGGCAAATTTCTATGGCCATTTTTATAAAGAGGTAATACTCTTGCCATTTTCCATTCATCAGGAAAAGTGCATAATGTAATAGCCTGATTAAAGATATAAGTTAATGAACTTGAGATGGCAGGCGCCGCTATCTTTAGAATTTTACTTGAAATCTTGTCAATGCCAGTGGCTTTTGCACTGGAAAGGCCACGCAAAAGATGGTAAATTTTGTTGGTAGTAATTGGTTCAAATGCAGTAAATTCTGATTTAGGTTTCTTAATATATTCTTGAAAATTGCAATTTGAGGTATCAATTTTGCTAGCTAAATCAGGACCAATATTTGAAAAGAAGTCATTGAACCCCTCTGCAATGTCTTCAGAATTGGTTACATTATTTCCATCCAGATTCAACTCATTTACTATTGTTGGTTTGTTTTGTTTGCCTAGTAGGTTATTTATTGTTTTCCAAGCCTCTTTAGGATTGTATTTTTGACCAGCAATTTTCTTGGAGTAATAATCTTTTTTGGCTTTTCTTAATTCTATATTTACTTTGTTTCTAGTTTGTTTATAATTTAACCAATCTGCTTCTAGGTTTTTAACAATGGCTTTTCTTTTAAATTTATCTCTCCTATTTATAAGTTTTTTGATATTACTTGTTATCCAAGGGACTTTTTTTGATCTGATCTTTTTTCGTTGAAGGGGTGCATGCTTATTTAGGACTTCTTCAAACAATTTCTTCCAAATTTCCCACATAGCATTTGGATCATTAGTGAAAAAGTACACATATTCCCAATGCTGATCCAGCAGTCCCTCAACAAATCTTTGGCCATCAAAATTTTTCATGTTCCTAATCTCTACTACATTTTCATCTTGTTTCTTAGTAACATGAGTTTTTCTGATGGCAAATACCAAACTATGATCACTGATTCCTGTATGAATAACACCAGAATCAGAAATTTTCTCTGGTTTATTTGTAACTATATGATCAATGAGGCTGGCTGTTGTCATGGTTACACGAGTAGCTCCCTCAATCAATTGTGATAATTGATACAATTCATATAATGACTTTATTTTCTTGGTTGGTGCATCAGATTCTGTTTTAAGCATGTCACAATTTAAATCACCAAGAATATACATTTCTTTATTTTCATCATCAATCGTTTTGATTAATTTTTCAAAATTATCAAAGAAATCAGATGTTGCATGTGGTGGTCGATAGATAGTTGTAACCAGAAATGGTCGACTATGTGGCTTAATAATTTCTACACAAACAGCCTCCAATTCAGAGGGAATTAGATCATGTCTTACATTATAGTTGATAGAGCTACGCAAGTAGATACAAACTCCACCTCCATTTCTTGATCTGTCTTTTCTAACAATATCATAACCATCAAGGTAAATCATATTATCAGCTATATTCAAATCAAGTCGCGTCTCATTAAAGCCAATCAAGTCAATGTATTTGTTGGACATTGAGTAACGTATTTCATCAATTTTTTTAGGCAAGCTGACAATGTTTAGAAAAGCCATCTTAAAACCTCTTTCATTCGGAATAGAATTAAGGCTAGTGAAAAAATCGCTACTCATATTTTCATGTGATGTATCATTATCAACTAATGTTTCAGTACTTGACTGACATATTTTAGATATGTTGTCCAATCTTTCTTGCGATGTCCATAAGCTGGTCGAAAAAAAGACCCATCATTTCTTATTGGCATCGATACTTTATTAGCAGTTCTAACTTGAACTGACTTCAAGAAAGTGCAAAATGCACTTCCTAATGCTCTATCTCCTACTTTATTTAGGTGTAAATTTGAGCCATTTAAGAAGGACTTGCTTATATTGTCATTATCAATATAAGAAATTTCATGCTTTAAACATAAATTATAAATTAATTTATTATAACATGATATTTTACTTGCTGGAACTTTACCATCATGCCTTCTGATAACGCTGGATACAGCAACCTTTTCAGCCTGATGTTTTACTTCTTCTACCAGCCTTTCCATTTTGGCAGCTACTTGTTCTGCATTCTCATGCACCAAATCATTAGTTCCGACATGAAGAATGATTGTGTTGTAGGCTTGATCTTCAGAGGAATTTTCCTTAAACTTTTTGTGGATTTGACTGACCGTTGCGCCACTGTACGAATGGCAAACAACCTTGCTTCTTGCTGCTCTTTCTATCTTTCTTTCATCAATATGTTTAACCATAGAATCCCCGATTACCAAGGTCTTTTTCTCGTTTTCTTTTGGTATCTTAGAGGATTGAGGATTACTTTGGTTTCTTTGGGTCTTCTTCAACTTGTTGAATTTTAGCTTCTGGTTTGAACGATAATTGTTAATTTGTAGGCAGATGTTATTGGTTGTATCTATAGTATCCGCTGGCAAATTGTTTCCTTCATCGTCTTCTATGTCCAAAACAGCAAAACGATTTTCGATTGGAGTTGAAGAAATGGTGATGGTTTCACGCGTATACAAGCTTTCTTTTGACTCAGTCTTGATCCATTCGTCTTGCTTTATGTCCAGTATCTTCTTTATGCCATCTCCCTCACTTTTTAACTCCGCCACAGTCGCTTTCAAATATTCAATCTCGGCCGCCATTTTGTTGTTGTCCTCAATCAATTTTTGTGCCTTGTCGTTCGTTGCTGCCTCTCGTAGAACGGTATTTTGTTGTTCTTCGTTTTGCTTCTTCTGAATTTCGGCGATCAGAAGCATTATTTTTTCAATTTCACCTTTATAATGCTTACATTGTTCGCAGTGTTTGTCTGTTAAACGAGTGTCGCCTTTAGCCACAGTATGAACCACGTGTTCGCTAGCTTCTTCCTCGCATTTCTCCTCGGTTTCATTTTCGCGTTCATTCGTACGTGCGTAGCTCGTCAAGGTGGTTTCTAAATAACCTTCTTCGCTGTCTTTTACAACAACGACTTTTCTCCTCGTTGCCCCATGCCATTTAAATACAAAGTCAGGATTTATAAATAGCTTCGTATCGCCACCAGGTGAAGACCATTTCCCATTTAATTTTAAATCAGCTTCTACAAACTTCTTTAAGCCATCTAAGTCATCATTCCATAAAAATTCCCCTCCACATAAATACAAAGAAGTCGATTTCACCGAATTTGTATCACTAACAACGCTTGTTTCTTCAGAAATCGATAGAGATGGAGAGCTCACAGATTCATGACCTTCCGCCATCACTATCTCTCGCTATAATCTGACGACCCTGACGACTCTGACGACCCTGACGACCCTGACGACTCTGACGACCCTGACGACTCTGACGACTCTGATGACTCTAACGACCCTGACGACTCTGACGACCCTGGCGACTCTGACGACTCTAACGACCCTGACGACTCTGACGACCCTGACGACTCTAACGACTCTGACGACCCTGGCGACCCTGACGACCATGACGACCCTGGCGACCCCGACGACTCTGACGACCCTGACGACCCTGGCGACTCTGACGACTCTAACGACCCTGACGACTCTGACGACCCTGGCGACTCTGACGACTCTAACGACCCTGACGACTCTGACGACTCTGACGACCCTGACGACCCTGACGACCCTGGCGACTCTGACGACTCTAACGACCCTGACGAGTCTGACGACTCTGACGACTCTGACGACTCTGACGACTCTGACGACTCTGACGACTCTGACGACCCTGACGAGTCTGACGACTCTGACGACTCTGACGACTCTGACGACCCTGACGACTCTGACGACTCTAACGACCCTGATGACTCTGACGACTCTAACGACCCTGACGACTCTAACGACCCCGACGACTCTGACGACCCTGACGACCCTGGCGACTCTGACGACTCTAACGACCCTGACGACTCTGACGACCCTGGCGACTCTGACGA
>CAXIUP010000115.1:0-5000 GCA_964035015.1 Corallium rubrum
ATTCATGAGAAAAACACAAAAGAAAATCATGACCGTATCGTATCTTTATATGTGCTAAAGATTTCTCCAGATTTACATAAACTTTAGCTTTGATTTTCTCGGCTTAGACAAGGTTATTTTTCAAACTAACTCCGCCAATCAACTTACCAAGAGGTTCGTTTTTGAAGCTGTATAATAAACTCGCAGTTCGTGTTTTATCAGATATAAAAACACTCGGCTTCGCCTCGTGTCTTTATATCTGATAAAACACTCCTGCTTGTTTATTATACAGTACGCTATACATTGCCCCAATTAAATAAGGAATTAATAATCTGTTTAATTCCATTTTATGGATTGTGTTTTTTAAAGTAAAAATTATAACACTTTTAGTCTAATTATAACACATCTCATTCTGTGAAGTTCTTTTTTTATATTATTAATGTTAGTTAACCCATTCCTGCCTAGCCCGGCCTCAGACAGCCTCTTCCCTCTGCTGAATAAAATCATCTGGCATCCAGAATAAAATAACAAAGGCTGCCCTAGGCTCCAGGAATCAGTTAACAAACTCCAGAGAACTATTTATAAGTTTTGTTCTAAACAGTAAGAACCTTACAATTACAAAAGATGAAGCAACCAGTACTTTTTGTTGCAATGCATGTACTGTACAGTGATTTTCAGTTGAGCTTAGAGATGGGGTGTTATATTTAAATATAAAAAATATATAAAAATATCATTATATACAAATTTAACTGTTGTGAAATAAAAATTATTCATGCATGTTTCTCATGCAGGCCATAACCTGCACAATGCCATTAATCTATTTTTTGGGCAAAGGACAGCAATCAACCATGACGACATTCAAATTTTCCCATGACATTTCAATAGACGAGTTTCAGGGTGTTGCGTGCGCATCATTTTGGAAAGGAATTGGTGGGCTCTTGGTGGGCTCCCCATAAAGTAAGCAATGACAAACAGACGTGCTAGTGAGCCAACAACAGCAGAATAACAATGTTTTATATCCAGAAACTGTATCTACAGTACACTTTGTTTATTTTAAACAGTATGTTTACTTTGAGTGGAGCTTGCCAGTTATTTTGAAAAATGATGCGCACGCAACACCCTGAAACTCACCTATTTGCACTTAGAAACATACAGTATGCATTTCAACATTAAAATTTTTAAACAAATCATCCCGTTTCTAAGCTCAAGCTAAAATTGCAGTAATACACTATAGATTCACAAAAGATGAATTGAGGTATGTTAACAGCAGAAAACTGCTAAAGGTAAAAATAACTATAATAATTGTTGAAGAAAAATGTTCAGTGATTATTGGAAGTATTTTTAATGTAGAACAAAAATATCAAGCATTTTCATGGGGGATGTCTTTAAAAATTCATGATTTTTTCACATTATGACATCATTGTGAAATCACATTTACAAAATGTAATGATGTCATGTACTGTACCTGTAAAACATTTTTAGAGTACTATATACGTGCAAGATAGGGTTCAAATTATTTTACCACTGTGATATCATGTAAAGAAAATTCAAGCAAGTACTGTACCTTTGTTCTTTTTCCATGTGCCTCCTGCTGGTGGTGTTTAAATTCATGCATCATCACCTCTCTGTGGCATTCAAGACATTCTATCAGAGGACCATTCTCTTGCACATTCTGAATATATAATTATTAAATATATAAATACTATAAATCTACAGTATAAACACTTCTAGACTTTGGAGGTTGTCACACCTTCTGCACCCCTTCTTACCACTCTGTTGCAGCCAATCTAACTGCCCCAAACTGTTGTTAATGCTCTGTTCCTCTTGTTTTATTATTTTACTGAAAGAAACTGGCCAGTATGGGATTGAAACTGCACAACTCACCTCAGTTGGTCGAACAGTTTGCTCCTGGAACTCATTGAATTGGATACTTTTTTGTAATGGGCGGACGTATATAGTAGCTTGACCAGCAATATCTTTAAGTCGAGCAGGTGAGTATGTTGTTGGTAGCTTATGAAAGCCTCGATTTTCTCCTCCTCTTTGGAATAGAAGAAGTTCATAACCACCTGCCGATGAAAGCAGTGGAAACCTCTCCATCAGGCTTTCATGGACACTGCTTGCATTGACATCACATATAACAGAAGCAGGACCCAATCCACAATTTGAAAGTGTTGCTTTGCCACTCACGGTGGATGGAGGTGCATCATCATCCACATTACCCAAGCAAAAAAACTTAAGGGTACATGTGTGCATTTTTGTCTTCCCTTTTTGGCTTCTTCTTTTCTGGGATGGTTGTGTAGTAGGGTTGAATGTCAATGACCCACGCCTGGCTGCATAATTAAACACTCTACGGTGTTCGGTTACTGGTAAAGCTGGTAGTGGTGGTGTCTGCACATCTGCAGGGCTGTTTACTGAGGGTAGTACTGCTGCAACAGTGGAATTACTATTTGTAGTACTAGATGGTCCTATGAGAAACAATCATGGCAAGATGTGCAGTTAACAGACCGTATCAGTCAAATTTGAATGTGGCCATCCCCCCTTCCCAGGCCACCTCTCTGGGCATTTAACGTTTCTTCCAAATTTGTTGCTAATTCCCCAGGGTGCATGGGACAAACTACATGTGAAAATGCTCCATGGTTAGGCCAAAAATCTGGGACAAACTCCCAATCCCTGGTGAAAACTTGACTTTATTTTGTTGCTTAAAGACTTTTCAATATCACTATTATTATGTTAAATATCCAATTTCCAGTAGGGAACTAGGCAGTCGACATATAAATTAAATGTATGAAAACAACAAATTATAATTTACTGTTGCTATACCATAAAACATTGAAGAGCTTTTCTATTTAGGACCCTTAGATGGACTTAATTTTGAGATGGGCTTCTTTTTGAGATGAGCTTATTTTTGAGATTACTTTTGTTAAGTCAGGAGGGGGGTTTCTTTTCCAGATGATTGCTGCAAATATTGACAATGGCTTATATAAAGCAATAGGACTAATAAAGAATGCTAATCAAGACAGTTCATCATTCAGAACACAGTAAAATAACATTCATTTGATACCTACATGTACAATGTAATATAAAAGAATGATGGTTTACATATAACCCATATTCTAAAATCTAAATTCCTGTAGCCCTCACCTCAGCCCTTCACCCGGGGCTCAGGGATATAAACCACAAAAATTAAATAATAAACATATATCAATAATAAATATGATGACATAAACAATCATAAGGAACTGGGATTTCTGTAACACATTTACCTCACTCACTGGGATTTGTTATTTTCTACGCCTATACTCTGTCGAAGTTGATTATTTCATAATAAAAAATAAAGTTTTACTTCTAGCACTAGTAAATATCCATTGTATTATCCTCACCTCCATCATTGGCAATTGAGAGAAGCTGTTCTACCACAAGTCGTAACGTCGTTCTCGCATTCTGATTGCTCATGATGCAGTAAAATGAAACACTTTCAGTTTAGGAGCAGCAAATGGTGCCATTCCATGTGCAAACGACATGACAACCTCGTACCCAGGCTCTTTACACGGCCGTCTCCCATCGTTGCTCCCGCATTACTTAGTGCAGCGGATTAAAACCAAAATGTGAAATGAAACTCCAATAAAATGTGAAACTCCAATAAAATATGAAACTTCAATAAAATACGAAACTCCAATAAAATATGAAACTTCAATAAAATATGAAACTCCAATAAAATGTGAAACTTCAATAAAATATGAAACTTCAATAAAATGTGAAACTCCAATAAAATTTGAAACTGCAATAAAATATGAAACTTCAATAAAATATGAAACTTCAATAAAATATGAAACTGCAATAAAATTTGAAACTCCAATAAAATATGAAACTGCAATAAAATTTGAAACTGCAATAAAATATGAAACTGCAATAAAATGTGAAACTCCAATAAAATTTGAAACTGCAATAAAATATGAAACTTCAATAAAATATGAAACTTCAATAAAATAAGAAAATTCAATAAAATACGAAAGTCCAATCAAATGTGAAACTTGCATGTCGAATGCGTTACTTGAATGTTGAAAATAAAACTCAAATGTCGCATCGTGAATCTCAAATGTCTAAAATAAAACTACAATGTCGAAAGTAAAACTATAATGTCGAAAGTGAAAGTAGAATTTTGGCGGGGATATATACCCATAGATATCCGCCAGTTTATTGTGTTTTGTTAAGAATGGGGACCGTATATACCACACGACGTATTTGAGCATGCAGGATCGAGTGAAATCAAACAGTGAGAAACTCATTGAAATCGAGAAAACACCGCTAACTAAAGATAAAAAACATACTCATAGACAGCCACGCAGTCCGCGAATCACTGAGGTCTGAGAATATAGCTCATTAATAATCCGCTGCGTTGAACTTTGAAGTTGTCCCGTCAGATCGGCCTTGTGCAAATGGTCTATTTCGAGCTATTTGCTGAACGGATTTCTAAATCATATCCTTTTTATAATATAGACTATATATAGAGCAAGAAATATTTCTGTGGTTACCCATTTGTATAATTCTTTCATTCGCTAGCTCTGAAGATGTTACTGGTTAAGTAACGAAACGTGGATTTATATTGTTTATAGTCTTGTGTTTATGGCTCTTCATTTAAAAGCTTTGAGCTGGGCTCTTATTTTTATTCTACCTTTACGCCCATAAAATCAATCGCCGCGATCATATAACAAACCGTAGTTCACATAGTTTGTAATACAACCCTTTGCACGTACAGTAGTACAATATCATGCCCCCCGCCACAAAATCTAATATTTTCTTAACCCCCGCCCAACTTGACATGGGTCCTGGTTTTACATGGGTCTTCGGTTCCCTGGTCCGGGTCCTGGGTCCTGTTTTTACATATAGCCATATATATATGATATATATATATATATATATGATATATATGATATATATATATATGATATATATGATATATATATATGATATATATGATATATATATATGATATATATGATATATATATATATGATATATAT
>CAXIUP010000115.1:7500-50000 GCA_964035015.1 Corallium rubrum
ACAAACAAACAAACAAACAAACAAACAAACAAACAAACAAACAAACAAACAAACAAACAAACAAACAAACAAACAAACAAACAAACAAACAAACAAACAAACAAACAAACAAACAAACAAACAAACAAACAAACAAACAAACAAACAAACAAACAAACAAACAAACAAACAAACAAACAAACAAACAAACAAACAAACAAACAAACAAACAAACAAACAAACAAACAAACAAACAAACAAACAAACAAACAAACAAACAAACAAACAAACAAACAAACAAACAAACAAACAAACAAACAAACAAACAAACAAACAAACAAACAAACAAACAAACAAACAAACAAACAAACAAACAAACAAACAAACAAACAAACAAACAAACAAACAAACAAACAAACAAACAAACAAACAAACAAACAAACAAACAAACAAACAAACAAACAAACAAACAAACAAACAAACAAACAAACAAACAAACAAACAAACAAACAAACAAACAAACAAACAAACAAACAAACAAACCAATAAGAAGGGGGCAAAAACATAACCTCTTGGCGGAGGTAATGAAAAGGAATAAATTACATTTATGCTTTACGCACCATCCAATTAAAGACAGTGGAGGGAGTCTTACCTGACATTGGCGCGCAACAACCACTTAGAAAAATCGATAACCAGATATTGTGTTTTCAAAAAAAGGTGCACGCATACAAAAAAATGTAGAATTCTTTTGAAAAGGACAAATGCGTGCAAGCTCAACACTTTGTCCGTTCAGTCTAATTCCATCCAGGAGGAGACAAAGTATATATAATGGTTTTAAAAAATTCCATCAACACTCTGTCACTAAAATACCCAGCTTCTGTCTAAAGGTGCACTGTAAGCGTTGCCAACGAACGTAAGTTCATTTCCATACTGTAGACAGGTAAGACTAGATATATATGGTTTCTCTCTTAAACCACTAAAAACCTTAAATAAATAGAAGGTTAAGACCTAACTAAGTTATAAGGAATGAGGGTATATGCCGGATACATAATTTGCTTAATTAATAGTTGGGCCCGGTTGTACGAAGCCCAGATAGCTTATCCGGCGGATAAGTCTTAAACATATAACAGTGTCATCTATGCTTTGAACAAGTGAACTTAAATTTAAGTTGCGAAATAGCACTATTCGTTAGGTGACTCTCTATTCAGCAGATAAAATTTAAGTTTACAAAGGAAACCGACTCAACTATTAAATAATGCCTGCTAAGACCGTTTAAGGCTTGCTAAGGCCGTCTGAGTACTTCTAAGGTCTGCTAAGGCCTGCTAAGGCCGTCTAAGGTCTGATAAGGCCGTCTAAGGCCTGCTAAGGCCTGCTAAGGCCTGCTAAGGCCGTCTAAGGCCTGCTAAGGCCGTCTAAGGCCTGCTAAGGCCGTCTAAGGCCTGCTAAGGCCTGCTAAGGCCGTCTAAGGCCGTCTAAGGCCTCCTAAGACGTCTAAGGCCTGCTAAGGTCTGCTAAGGCCGTCTCAGGCTTGCCAAGGCCTGCTAAGGCCGTCTAAGGTCTGATAAGGCCGTCTAAGGCGTGCTAAGGCCGGCTAAGGCCTGCTAAGGCCGTCTAAGGCCTGCTAAGGCCGTCTAAGGCCTTCTAAGGCCTGCTAAGGCCGTCTAAGGCCTGCTAAGGCCGTCTAAGGCCTGCTAAGGCCTGCTAAGGCCGTCTAAGGCCTTCTAAGGCCTGCTAAGGCCGTCTAAGGCCTGCTAGGACGTCTAAGGCCTGCTAAGGCCGTCTAAGGCCGTCTAAGGCCTGCTAAGGCCGTCTAAGGCCTGCTAAGGCCGTCTAAGGCCTGCTAAGGCCGTCTAAGGCCTGCTAAGGTCGTCTAAGGCCGTCTAAGGCCTGCCAAGGCGTACTAAGGCCGTCTAAGGTCTGATAAGGCCGTCTAAGGCCTGCTAAGGCCTGCTAAGGCCTGCTAAGGCCTGCTAAGGTCGTCTAAGGCCTGCTAAGGCCGTCTAAGGCCGTCTAATGAATGCCAAGGCCTGCTAAGGCGGTCTAAGGTCTGATAAGGCCGTCTAAGGCCTGCTAAGGCCGGCTAAGGCCGGCTAAGGCCGGCTAAGGCCTGCTAAGGCCGTCTAAGGCCTGCTAAGGCCGTCTAAGGCCTGCCAAGGCCTGCTAAGGCCGTCTAAGGTCTGATAAGTCCGTCTAAGGCCGTCTAAGGCCTGCTAAGGCCGTCTAATGAATGCCAAGGCCTGCTAAGGCGGTATAAGGTCTGATAAGGCCGTCTAAGGCCTGCTAAGGCCGGCTAAGGCCGGCTAAGGCCTGCTAAGGCCGTCTAAGGCCGTCTAAGGCCTGCTAAGGCCGTCTAAGGCCAGCTAAGGCCTGCTAAGGCCTGCTAAGGCCTGCTAAGGCCGTCTAAGGCCTGCTAAGATCTGCTAAGGCCTGCTAAGGCCGGCTAAGGCCGGCTAAGGCCTGCTAAAGCCGTCTAAGGCCTGCTAAGGCCTGCTAAGGCCGTCTAAGGCCGTCTAAGGCCTGCTAAGGCCGTCTAAGGCCTCCCAATAAACCACGCCCTATTTCGGTTGTTCATATATCGAGAAAGTGCCAAAAATGTCGCGCGAAGCGACATTTTCTTTCGTCTCGCAAGCTCTCGAGTGGAACTAATTAGCCGCGCCAAAAGAAAAATGTCGAGTCGGTCGACAAATGCCGCCTAGTGGAAAATCGCCTTAAAGGATCATTTTAGTCCAAAACCGTCCGTGATTGCCGAGCGATTTAAATTTCATGGTCGCTATCAAAGGGAAGGTGAGTCCGTGACCAGATATATTGTAGAGCTTAAGAAGTTAGCCGCTACGTGTGAATTCGGAACTTTCCTAAGTGAATCATTAAGAGATCGTTTCGTTTATGGTTTACGGGATGGGGCAACACAGAAGAAGCTCTTATTGGTGGCTGATTTAACGTTCAAGCGAGCAAGTGAAATTGCCCAAGCCATGGAGATTGCTGAGAAAAACACTCAGGAATTTAGACCTGGCTCGCATTCAGAAGTGAAAAAGATTTCCCGAATGACGGTGAGAGGGGATAAAGGCAAATTGAATAAGCCTCAAGGAGGGAAAATTCCCCAGGGGATAGCTGATAAACCGACAACGTCTTATCGGTGTGCGGGAAGTCATGTCCCAAATTTATGCAAATTTAAAGAAGAAAAGTGTTATGCGTGTTCAAAGAAGGGACACATTGCCAAAGTTTGCCGATCGAAGAAAGCGAGTAAGACATCACTTAAGTATGTAGCACAAGAAGATTTGGCACCTAGGGTCTATGATTTGGCTGAAGAAGAGCTCGGGTTATATTGCGTTTATACGAAGCCCAAAGTTAAGAAATACACAGCCAAAATACAGATCGATCAAGAATATGTGGATATGGAGATTGATACCGGCGCGGCGGTGTCCATAATCCCCGAGGGACTCTATAGTGCTCAATTAAGTCATCACCCATTAGCCAAGTCGAAAGTCGTTTTGAAGACGTACTCTCCAAGTACTCGGTGAAGTTAAACTACCAATTCAATATCAGGGACAAAAGGCTACGTTGACGGCCTTTGTCGTTAAAGGGAACAATCCGCCCTTGTTGGGTCGAGATTGGTAAGCGAAATTTAAGCTAAATTGGTCAAGAATTTTCGCGGTAATAAGTGAGTCGGTTCCAGGTTCAACGGCTGAACTAACGGAGAAATATCCGCAGTTGTTTTCGGAAGGTTATGGATCTATTAAGGATTTTAAAGCTCAAATCCATTTGCGAGAAAATGCTCAACCGAAATTTTGTAAAGCTCGACCAGTGCCGTATGCCTTAAAAGGGGCCGTAGAAAAGGAACTGGATCGACTAGAAGCCGAGGGAATTATCTATAAAGTTGATCACAGTGAATGGGCTACTCCTCTTGTAGTGGTACCAAAGGCGAATACAGTAAATCAGTTCGGTTGTGTGGGGACTATAAAGTGACTGTTAATCCATGTATTGAAGTACAATAACACCCTTTACCTAATCCGGAAGATATATTCACAACGTTAGCTGAAGGGACGGTGTTTACTAAATTGGATTTATCCCATGCGTATCGACAGTTGCACTTAGATGAACATTCCCAAGAGTTACTTACGATCAATACCCACCGGGGCCTGTACCGATATACCAGATTGCCTTTTGGGGTGTCCTCGGCCCCAGCGATTTTCCAAGCAGTGATGGAACACATCCTTCAAGGATTGAAGAGGGTAATTTGCCGAGTAGATGACATCCTAGTGAACGAGAAGTCTGTTCCAGAACATTTACAACTTCTAGACGAGGTTTCGAGGAGGTTAGATGCGCAGGGAATTCACCCTTTGCCTGAGAAAGTAGAAGCTATTCGGAATGCTCCTGTTCCAGCAGATGTTAGTCAACTGAAATCGTATTTGGGATTGTTGAATTATTACGCCAAGTTCATTCCAAATATGTCAACGGTTCTTAAGCCTTTGTATGATTTGTTGCAAAAGAATAGTCCATGGGTTTGGTCCCAGGCCAGCGAAAAGGCTTTACAAGGCAGCAAGAAGATGTTGTTAGAGAGTCAATTGCTGGTACACTATGACCCTCGTAAACCATTAAAGTTAGCCACCAACGCATCCGCGTATGGGGTGGGTGCCGTGATCTCCCACAGCATGGAAGATGGTAGTGAGAAGCCAATCGCATTCGCATCGCGAACTTTGAGTTCCAGTTAGAGGAACTACTCCCAATTACAGAAAGAAGCACTGGCTATTATCATTGACGTAAAGAAATTTCACCAATATTTGTATGGGTGTAAATTTACGTTAGAAACAGATCATAAGCCATTGGTAACGATTTTTGGTCCTAAGACGGGGTACCTACCTCAGCTGCAGCACGATTACAGCGTTGGGCGATTATTCTATCGGCGTACCAGTATGAAATTGAGTACCGAAGCTCAGCCAAACATGCGAATGCTGACGCCTTATCTCGATTACCATTAGAAACCGTAACTCCAGCGATCGAAGAAGAAGCAGAAATTTTCCAATTGTCGTATTTTGATGAATTACCAGAGACGGCCAAGCACATTAGTCAAGCCACTAGTCGAAACCCTAGTCTGTCACGTGTGTTGGAGCTTACCCTAAAGGGATGGCCAAACGTGGTGGAAACAGGGGACTTAAAACAATACTTCGTACGTCGACATCAACTGTCCGTTGACCAGGGGTGTGTTCTGTGGGGACGACGCGTGGTGATTCCTCCAAGTTAAAGGAAGCGAATCCTCGACGACTTACATGACCAGCATCCAGGCATGTGTCGAATGAAAGCCTTAGCACGAAGTTATTTGTGGTGGCCCAAATTGGACCAAGAGATCGAAACGAAGGTCCGTGCCTGTGGGGTCTGCCAATCGGTTCAAAAGAGTCCACCAGTCGCACCGTTACATCCTTGGAATTGGCCCAGTCAACCCTGGCAAAGGATACATATTGATCATTTTGAGTTTGAGAAGAGTTTCTACTTAGTTGTCATCGACAGCCATTCAAAGTGGATCGAAGTGGTACGTACGAAATCCATGACAGCAGCCAAGACCATTGAAATCCTAAGGAACTTGTTTTCCTCTTATGGATTGCCAGAAACCATAGTTTCCGATAACGGGCCAGGTTTTGCAAGTAAAGAATTTCGACAGTTCACCCTATCATGCGGCGTCCAATGGAGCTGCGGAACGAGCCGTTCAAATGGTCAAAAGAGCACTACTCAAACAAGTCCAGGACGTGAAATCGACGTTATGTGGAAGTGTAGAACATCGATTGTCGAATTTCTTGTTGAAATATCGTTGTACGCCACATACAGTAATGGGACAATCGCCTGCAAAACTGTTCTTGAAGAGACCGTTGCGGAATTCATTGACTTTGTTGAAACCAAATTTAGCGAAGCGAGTGGAAAAAACAACAAGAGAACCAAGTGAGATACCAGGCGAAGAACTGAGTTGCTAGAGAATTGGAAGCCAATGAGTTGGTGCGTGTTCGGAATTACCGTGGAGGAATGGAAAAATGGGTACTTGGAACGATAGTGAAGAAACTTGGTCCGCGAACATTCCGAGTGCGAGTTCAGGGGGAGACCAGAATGTGCCATCTAGATCAACTGATAACGTCAGCCGAGAAGGGGTCGAATGACGAAAGAGATGAAGGCACAATAGATGATGAATCCCATCACATCCCTATGTCACGGGAAGATAGTTTAAACGATATTGAAGAATCGACTGCAACAGCGAAGGATCCAAACGGTGAGAGATTAGCCATTGCCAGTGAGCCTCCTGTAGTTGACCAACCTGTCGCAGCTCAAGAATTCAGTGGGGAAGAACCAGTCGACGTTATCCTCAACGAATTAGACGAGCACCCGAAAGATTAACTTATTAAACTTATGTAAATGTGTTTAGCAAAATCGAGACATTATTAGTTATCGACAGAATAATCTAATGTTAAGTTAAATAAGAACAGGAAAAAAAACTTTTAAGAACTTTAGTAAGTTAGACTTAAAAAAGGGGAAAGTGTAATATAGTGACTAGCATTGTAATATGAATTATTAATTAGGTATAAACTGTATAAATAGTCCTCGTGTTTAGACCGAGGGAGTTCACTTTTTCGTATTAAAGTATATTACAAATGTCAGTGATCATAACTATAGTTATTTGAAGGTCCCCATAATAACTCTTTCGTGAAAAAGACGCATAATTTTCATTTTCAATGATACCACTGTAACGTTTTGCCGATGTTCAGGCGGGTTGTTGACCTGAGTGTGTTGATTGCCGCCCAAGCCGAGGTAGAAGGCACAACAGCAGTTTGTAAAAGATGTTCTTTACTGGACGACAACTCAACAACTACCGTATCACGACAGTGCTCACGCTATTTACACAAATGCACACGTCAACTATACAATCACGACTACAGTACATACGACTACAAACTAAGTACAAGTCCCCATAGCGCTGCACGCTACATTACGTTTACTGTAGGTCTTCTCAATATGTATACCGGTATAACAGTGAATGTTTAAATATTATTTGCAGTATTGCTGATATCCACGAACTCGATGAAAGTACTATATATGGGCATTGGTCTTGCTACAGAACGTAAATATGCTATAACTTCAGACTACGGTATAGTTATTTCAAGGTCCCCATAACAACGGTTTTAAGAAAAAATGTGTGTAACTTTTCTTATAATAATATTTCAATATACTTAATTTAAATGCAAAAATATGTCCTCCGTAGAATAGCTGATATCCATGCATGAAAGCGATGAAAGTGAATAGTGCATGAACGGTTGGTACAACGTCAGTGGCTGTAACTATTGTCGTTTCAAGGTCCCCACAACATGACTTCATGAGAAAAAATAGGCACGCCCAGGCGTGCATGTATCTACTGCGCTTAATGCCTATAGCTACTATGGTAAAAGCAACGATGCAATTATACACTAATTTGTAACAACCCTGTATTCAGAGCTGAACGAGTTCTTGGCAAAATCGATGGAATTGTATACTTAGATCTAGATTGACAAAATTGTCTATGCTCACAGGCTATGCTGTGTTTTAACTTAAGAAAGAAGGAACTCAGAGTAAAGCCATCAAGGCATAGGAGGTAAGTACTAACAACTCTATTCGTTCCAAGCCCGAACAGGTGGTCACCCATTCAAATACTAACTCAATCCAATTGGGCTTTACTCCGGTCATCTTGGTGAGAGGCAGTGCACTAAAAGCTTGACTATTAAAGCTATGGTACTAAAAACTATAGTCTTAAAGTATGGTAGTAATTAGCTTTAAGTAGAGTAGTAGACCATCAAATTAACATAACAAGTCAGAAAATTTGACTTAATTGACTAATACAGTACTCAAATATCTTTGTTACAACAAACAATAATGCAATCTAGTTAGATGGTAAAGGAAATCGCTGAGATATCAAGCATCTCAAGTATTACTGCTGTAAAATTTAATAGTGAATGAAAAGGATGTCCAGCAATGTCATCAACCCTGCACATTAATAATTGTTCTTCAAGACATACAATGTTCTTCAATGCATACAACTAGTAAAAGGTAAAATAAATGTTTGCAAATTCATGACACAGATTTTGCATGGCATTAACAACTTTAGCATACAATTTTACTCCATTAATACTTTATATAGACTTGCCAGTTCACGCTCTCAACAATACTAGCCTGTCAGTTGTCACTGACATTTGACTATTTGCCATCGACAATATGTTATTTAATACCATATTTCGGACGCTCGTGGAGTACGATATAGGTTTTGCACATTGTTGCTTGACCATAAAGCTAACTTGGTTCTGACTTGTTGCCGAACAGAAATGAATGATCTTCTACACAGTCTTGTCAGTTTATTAAAGAAACACGATCGGCAGACATGTTGACCATACAAATTGCCCCGTCTGAATATGAAATCGTCCATGGAACGGCCATTAATTTGCTTGCAAAAACTTTTATCATCATTCCAACAACGTCTCATACATCACAATTCAGAACTGACTACGATTCATATTTAAAATACTTACTAAATTTTAAAAACTGTGTTGTTGAATAGACATCATTCCTTGATATCGTTCTTGCTTCTTGCTTCGTGCATCAGTTATTTTGGCTTCGGTGGCTTGTCGTGAGTCAATCGTTTCATTCTATGTTTTGATTGGCTCCGAAGGCATTCTTTTGTTAACTTAACAAGCTTAACTTACATGCACGACAGCATAATATCTACTCGCGCAAGCGCAGTAGATACAAAAAACGAATAACTTGAACGATAAACACTTTACTTATGATTCAGATCTATAGAACTCAATACATGCAACCGAAACTGGGTGTAAATATAGCATCTGCAGCGTATAGTCGATATCCATGCATGAAAGCAATGCAAGTGAATAGTGCATGCATGCATGCATGGGCTACGATGTTGTTACAACGTCAATAACTGTAACTATTAGTCATATCAAGTCCCCACAACGATTTTGTGAGAAAATGCGTATAATTTTAAATGATACCACTTTTGTATATACTTCTATATATAAGTTATAGTCTCGATATAGTTCTAGTTCAATACGAACAGCGGTAAATGTAAAAATGTATCATCTGTAGCATAAATTACATGTAGCCGATATACATGAAAAGGATGCAAGTGAATAGCGCATGTTGTTGCTCTAAAATGGCAATGTCAATAAGCCATTTCAAGGTACCCATAACGATGAAACAATTAGAAAAAAAACGCACATAATTTTCATAGACCTCTTTCACGATATATATCATCTAAAATCAAAAATCAGAAAAGCTGCACAGTAACGCTTTATGCGTAAGGTGATAACAAATATGTATTCAAAATCACTGAAAACATCCAAGATAAGATTTTAGCTCAACAAATAACAAAACAGATAAATCCGTTATGGCGTAGACAATGACTTCCGTCAACAACTGGAGTGCTTGAAGTGTATACTAATATCTTAAATCAAGTTTTTGGACCTCAGAGCAGTACTCTGCGCGGTTTTCTTTGTCTGTGATATCTAGGTGCCTATTATATCGCGACAGTGTAAAGGACAGGTGCATGTGCAACTGACGTCTAAGCTTGCCATGTTTAATTTCCGATTTTGATAACCTAAAAAAACTTGCTGCTAACATTTCAGAAATTAATAAAGAGCTAACTGAGTGCTGCAGAGATATACACAAAACAATTAGATTAGTCTTTGGTAGAATAAAAATCTGCACCCTAAATTCCCAAATTTATTCTCTATAGCGTAATCAAAATGTTATATGGTGGAATGAAGACATTTAAAGGTCCCCACAACAAAACACATTAGGTGAGAAAAGACAAAAAAAATTCAATAACAACTCTTTTAACTATATTTCTACTCTTGGAATATACTGTAACCTATTTCTGCAGTGTTGCCAGGTGATGATCCATGAAAGCAATTATACAAGCTAATAGTGCATGATGTTGTTACAATGTCAACGACCATATTAACTATAGTTATTTCAAGTCCCCATAATAATGGTTTCAATTTCAAGAGAAAAGATGTTTATTTTTAGATATATATTTTTTTAGATTTAGATTTATTAACTGTATTGCCTAGGGCAACTGGTGGTCGAACAGGGCAAATTGTCCAAATTGTAGGTGTTGACTTTACGGAGGTGAGAACTGGAGAATCTGGTGAAGAACCCTCGCACAAGAGAAATCAACTACAACTATTCTCACATTAGTTCCAAGCTCAACAAAGGGGTCATTCCCCAACGGTAACTCATCCAAGCACTAACCCCATCTAACTGGGCTTAACTTTCAGTGAGAAGCAGCTGCTAACAGCACACACTGCCGGTGCTCCCTGCAAGTTTTCAAAGTCTTTGTTGGTGATATCTACCGTACATGCCTATTATGTACCTGACAGCCGGGCCTATGATGTTTAATTTCCAATTTTGATAACCCCCAAAAATTTGACAAGTTTCTAAAAATTATTTCGACCACTGTGCCTGTTTCACAAACCCAAGAACGGCAATATTATCCAGTAAATATCTGGTAAGATTTTATCAGATACTACTCACTGTGGTAAAAATACATTTGGCAAAAAGAGTAATACTGTGTTGTGTACAAAACATTAGACTTTATGCTTTAAACAAAGATTCGATCATTTCAGAGTCAAATCGTCTTGCATTAGTCAGAGTAAAATACTAAAAGGCCACCACAATAGGGAAAGGGTTAAAAAACTAAAATATTACACTTATCATGGTTTTGTTCAAAAATAAAGGATGTACCAGATCTCCTTCAATGAATACAAGATACTAAGTACTAGATAGTGGACAGACAAATACCAGAAACCAAATACATTTAGTTCGTATGTGACATGCACTTAGTTACAACTAAGTACTAACTTTAAGCCAGAGTAGTGTCAACTGTAGTGTACTCTTAGTTTAATACATCGAAATTAAATTAAACAAGATGTCAAGTATTTACAGCTTGCTCAACACTAATTTCTAACCAGAGAACACAAGAAGCTTTAAATAAATTGACTCAAATGAGGCTGGCTATCAAAAAATTGTTATTAGATGCCTAAGCTATGGTACGTCATTCAACAATGAAAGCTTAGACATCTAATGAAGATTTTTTAAAAAGTAGTTGGCTTCATTTGGGTTTATATACTGTATTTTTACCACATACCATGCTACTGAAAGGCAGCTTCATCAGATTACAAAAAGCTCCTTATTCAGTAAGTTTTAAAACCCAAACAGGGTTCAGCACTAACCAGTAATTACATGTGTCAAGTAACACACTTTCCTAGTTACCGGACTCCACTAGATATACATTTTTTTGCTAAGATACCAGTATATAGATATAGAATAACCCTATTAAAATTATTTACCGGGTTAGTGCTTTCATAACAAGATTACAAGTACGCTACATGTATATTTACTGGTAAAATGTGGACTTTTATTAGAAAACTAGGAATAGAAACCACATATACTTTGCATTATTTATATTATAAAGATGCTGTTTTCTTCAAACTTAGCCCACAATACATGAGACACCTAAGTGCTGGCATAATACAGTATTACTGGATCACTTTTCAAATGTAATTGATGCAACTCTGGGCATGAGATTTGAGATTTTCAGCAGTATCCAGTGGGATACTGGCACTTAAAATCTGGTATCCCTCCTTGAAATTTAGTATGCCACATTTGGATAGTAGATATTCCAATAAACAGCATCCAAACAAGGTTAACGTTTATTTAACACAACATTATACATACTATACTAGTGTATGCCTATATGCGGAATATTTTAATCTAGTTCCTAGAGCCTGCGATCATTTTGTCCAGTGAATAGCGCGATGGCTCTTGTTGCTGGGTACTACTTCATGTATGCCTATGATCATTTAATCCTGGTACGCACTGGGAACAAGATTACAGATTTACAGTTCGTGGAATTTAATTTCCACCAACATTTGCAGACAAGACACGAAGAACAACAACTGGGATAGCTGCTCAACAAATCAACAATTGTTCACTATCCCAATTTTCATGGTATATCCCATGGATATCAGGATACTGCAAATCTCATGCCCTGCAAATATAAATGAACTCAAGAATACCGGTAGTTTTGTTACAGAGTCATTTCACTACACACATAACGCCGTTTCTCAGCAGTGCTCTTGTATCTACATGGACACTGAGAATATTTGGCAAGAATATTAGATTCGATTATATACAAAGTGTATATGTTTGCAAAAACAGTCTATTCAGTCCAGTGAGTATCTACATATAGTCCAGTGAGTCCACTATTAAAATATTTCTACCAAATACACATATGAAACAACAAAGTGGCTATGTGTACAGTAACTGTACGCCAACAGCTATTTGCTGTTTATATGGGACTCTAGTGAGCATGTGTAAATAACTTACCTATAATGAAAGCATGCCGTTCTATAGTCTATGTAATAAGTCTTAATTAATTTCTGAAATTACATGCATGTATTTGGAAACGTTGGCAACGAACTTCTGAACCGCACTTTGAGGTGAAATCGACAATCAATAAGGAGTCTCCATATATGATTCATAGATTATTAGATTTCTTTGTGCTTTGGGCAAATAAGGAATGATTTACGGATCGGAACGTTAAAATTACTAAATAGAACTTCTTCATTAGAAGTTATTGACGCATGCTCACGAGAATCCGATGAATGGCAAATAGTCGTTGGCGTGTACGGTTACCGACTACGAATAGCCACTTCGATGAAACAATTTGAAATAGGCATATTACTTCAGCACATCTTACCACAAATCAGTCCATGCTCCCCAGAAACATCAGTAACGATTCTTATTTGTTGCTTTAACCCATTTTATCCAGTGAGGAAAAGAGTCTCTCTTCGAATTTAACAAATATCGAGTCTCGAGTGTGAGATTGATCCATCCTTAAAATTATATCCATTTGAGTGATTTGACCATTTAGTTCTTGCCATCAAACTCGATACAATTGGCCATTAAAATCCATACCAATAAATTTCCACATTTCTTTGGCAAAATCTGTTTACTCTTTCCATATATTAGCAACAAATACACAAAAGTCGAAATTATTACAAGGTTTTCTCGATACACGTATGGTCCTGCGCCTATCATACGACTGATCAGCGGAACAAATTTGCCTGCGCTGTCAAAAGCTTGTCAAAAGCTTGACATGTTAACGCATGTCGAGGTTAGCACCCTCACCGGGCTCCGGGCCTTCGGCACTACGCCTGGGCTCAGAGATTACCAGAGTATAAATTATCTTTGTTTAATTAAAGTGGGACGACGATGAAAAAATCGTCTCAATATTAATGAAACCATCAAGGCGTTCTCGGTTTTGCAATATCTTGTCTCGTTCTAGAGATATTCACCTTTTTAAACATGCAAATTAAGCGCCTTTTGACGTCAGTTTCTCACACATACTAAATGATATTTACAAAAGGATGAATATATTTCAGAAAGTAACAGGCAAAATTCATTCAAACTTTGCACGAGTACGTACGCACGCCAATGTTCACATATGTTGTCGCTATGGAAACTGCTTGGAGATAGGAAGGCTTTTTCTTCGGGTGGAAGAGCACAGAATGCGTCATCAGAACGGAATTTAGATAACCAGGGCACAGTTCTTTAAATGTCAACGTTTTTAGCACTTAGGGTGGGTAGTGTACAATTGTCAGGCATTGTGGAAGTGTGGAAATGTGAAAGTGTGGTAGTGTGACCACACTTCCACACTTCCACACTTCCACACTTCCACACTTCCACACTTCCACACTTCCACACTACCACACTACCACACTACCACACTTCCACACTTCCACACTTCCACACTTCCACACTACCACACTTCCACACTTCCACACTTCCACACTTCCACACTTCCACACTTCCACACTTCCACACTTCCACACTTCCACACTTCCACACTTCCACACTTCCACACTTCCACACTTCCACACTTCCACACTTCCACACTTCCACACTTCCACACTTCCACACTTCCACACTTCCACACTTCCACACTTCCACACTTCCACACTTCCACACTTCCACACTTCCACACTTCCACACTTCCACACTACCACACTTCCACACTTCCACACTTCCACACTTCCACACTACCACACTTCCACACTTCCACACTTCCACACTTCCACACTTCCACACTTCCACACTTCCACACTTCCACACTTCCACACTTCCACACTTCCACACTTCCACACTTCCACACTTCCACACTTCCACACTTCCACACTTCCACACTTCCACACTTCCACACTTCCACACTTCCACACTTCCACACTTCCACACTTCCACACTACCACACTTCCACACTTCCACACTTCCACACTTCCACACTTCCACACCTCCACACCTCCACACCTCCACACCTCCACACCTCCACACCTCCACACCTCCACACCTCCACACCTCCACACCTCCACACCTCCACACCTCCACACCTCCACACCTCCACACCTCCACACCTCCACACCTCCACACCTCCACACCTCCACACCTCCACACCTCCACACCTCCACACCTCCACACCTCCACACCTCCACACCTCCACACCTCCACACCTCCACACCTCCACACCTCCACACCTCCACACCTCCACACCTCCACACCTCCACACCTCCACACCTCCACACCTCCACACCTCCACACCTCCACACCTCCACACCTCCACACCTCCACACCTCCACACCTCCACACCTCCACACCTCCACACCTCCACACCTCCACACCTCCACACCTCCACACCTCCACACCTCCACACCTCCACACCTCCACACCTCCACACCTCCACACCTCCACACCTCCACACCTCCACACCTCCACACCTCCACACCTCCACACCTCCACACCTCCACACCTCCACACCTCCACACCTCCACACCTCCACACCTCCACACCTCCACACCTCCACACTTCCACACTTCCACACTTCCACACTTCCACACTACCACACTTCCACACTTCCACACTTCCACACTTCCACACTTCCACACTTCCACACTTCCACACTTCCACACTTCCACACTTCCACACTTCCACACCTCCACACTTCCACACTTCCACACTTCCACACTACCAGACTACCACACCTCCACACTTTCACACTCCACGCTTCCACACTCCCAGACTACCACACTTGCACACTTTCACACTTCCACACTACCACACTTCCACACTTCCACACTTCCACACTTCCACACTTCCACACTACCACACTTCCACACTTCCACACTTCCACACTTCCACACTTCCACACTTCCACAGTCCACACTTGCACACTCCCCGACTACCACACTTTCACACTTCCACACTTCCACCCTTCCACACTACCACACTTAACACTTCCACACTTCCACACTACCACAATTCCACACTTCCACAATTCCACACTTCCACAATTCCACACTTCCACAATGCCAAACAATTGCACACTACCCACCCTAAGTGCTAAAAGCGTTGACATTTAAATAACTGTGTCCTGGTTATCTAAATTCCATTCTCATGACGCATTCTCTGCTCTTCTACCCGAAGAAAAAGCCGATAGTAACTACTTAACTGGAAAACAAGATTTTTCCTTTCACCTATTTCTTAGAGAATACGATAATTTAAACGTCGGCTGAAATATAACCTGTACGTGTATAGGAGTATTCCTTTCTATGCTTTAGTTTAAATATTGTTTATTAGTGAAAAAATAAACAGTTTTCGTGCTGCAAATGAAAGGCATTTGTTTCTGAACGGTCTCCATGGCAACGTCGCTATACTCGTGCAAAGTTTGAATGAATTTAACCTGTTACTACCAGAGATATTCATCTAGCCTGCGAGCATGCTCTTGTAAAGGGAAAGAGGGAGGGGAAAGAGAGAGCCTGCACAGATGCTATAGAGTTTTAGATATCTGCGTCCTAAATCATGACGCAAAATTCTCATTGGTCGGTTTGGCTTATAACGTCAATCGTAAATGCAAATCTGAAAGTGTGTTATTAACTATTCATAATTGTGGATGTTGCGTACTAAAGTCTCAAAAGGCAACAGATCGGATTTTGGAATGAAATTCCAAAATGCGAAAAAGTATACAGTCAAACCAGTCATCTAGACTTGGGAAAAAAACGAAGAAACAGTGTACTTATTGCAATGGCTAGATTCAACGAAATGAATCTTGCAAGAGGGAGGGGAAATCGCCAAAAATGCAAACCATATTTAGGAATAACAATGACAAAGAACTCAATAATGCACGCACAATGGCGATTTTCCGATCGATCAGTTTCTCGCAATCGACAAGAAAGTTATGCCAGTTTGATTTGCTTTATTCAGTTGCACACGAACGAGCACACGTCTGACATTTATGGGTTGATGGCTTTATCTCAAATGGGGGTGGATGTTCAAAATCGTATGGAGTCCGTGCAGGCTCTCTCTCCTTTCTTCGATCTTCCAAGAGCCTGTGAGCAGGCTAATATTCATCATTTAGTAAATCTTATTTAGTATGCATGAGAAATTAACGTCACAAAGCACCTAATTTGCATGTGTTAAAAACAAGATATTGCAAAACCGAAAACGCCTTGATGGTTTATTTCGAAATGATGTTTCGTTAAGATCATAGATAGAATTAGATTTTTTTTAAATTATATTTTTTCATCGTAGTCCCACTTTAAGTTCCTCCTCATTTGCAGAACAAATTAACAGGAATATAATACGCGTGAAACTCGGAGTAGCAACCGCATTAAAACTTATTTATTTATACATCGCTCTACCTATTATGGTATTGAGCGCTCTCATAACTAATGCCAATACTGTGTCACTCCTGTTACACACTCTCTTTGGTATATATATATATATATATATATATATATATATATATATAAAAGAATTCCTTGGTTCGCGCTAAGCTCCCAAATGTTAACAATTTGGTGCGTACAGGTATGTGCCCTTGTGGTAAAACCAGATGTCAAATCTGTAAATTTATTATAGGGGGACGTACTTTCAGTGATTCGTTCTCGAAACAAGAATTCTATATAAATTATCGTTTTGATTGTGACTCAGTGGAAGTGGTGTATCTTTTATCTTGTACCACTACTTCTTTCCGTAAGCGTTTTAACAACCATAAGAGTAGTTTACAAAGGTATGGCAGAGGTCAGAGAGGTATTCCAGGTGAATATTTGTATGCTCATTTTTTTTCAAATGGTCACGGGGGACTCTCTGATTTGTCTGCCACTATCATTGATAAAACCAATGTAAATAATCCTACTGAACGCGAAGGCTTTTGGACGTATAAATTGAACACTCTTATTTCAATGGGACTAAATACATGTGACTTCTTTTGATCTATTAACATCTTTTGATCTATTAACATTACTTTTATTTATTTATTAATTTATTCTTATTCTTAATTTATTCATGTTGTAAAACTTTTATAAATACTCGACCGCGCCCATTTCAGGGTTATAGATCTGAAGAAGAGGCTGTGCCTCGAAACGTTATCAATAAAGATGTTTTAAAAACTTAGTTCTCTGTTGATTTTATATATATATATATCAAATAAATTATTTTAAACGTGGTGTTCCACAAAATTTATCCTGAATTACTATTATTGCTATGCAAACTTTCAAAGAATTAATTCTCAGTATATTAAATTCAGAACTATATTTTTTATTTACAAATTTAAAACTAAAGTTTTTCTAATTAAAGTATTTATAGAAACTAATTTTATTGTGCAACAATATAAACTGAGTTTTTGTGACAATGTTTTTTCCCTTCATATCTATTCAACAAGAATTCAATTTTTAAGATGGAAACTACTTTTGTCTTATGAATTTATTATCAAATGTATAGCTTTTAGCAGAAGTCCAGAACTGTCAGTTTTCGTAGCGAACCTAAGTATTGTTTTTGGGCCGTACCCAAAATGTTTTGTAGGGGGTGGGTGTTCACTCAATTCTGTAACGACTGTGACAAATAGGTTAACAACTTCACGAGTTTTAAGCAATAACATTACGGTATGAATTAGTAAATTTAAGCATACAAATCACTTTCTCGTCGAAAAGTGTGATAAAGCTGATAAGTGATATTATAAAACACCAAAATCGGAATATATTTACATCATTATGTGAAATTTTCTAAGTCTGGGCGCTGGCCGGTACCAACTGAAATCTCTTGTTTACCAACTGGAACAAATATTGCAATTCTTGGTGTGTGTGTGTGGGGGGGGGGGGGGGTGTGTCACCCCCTATCTCCGGCTCTGTGTAGTTTTGATAGACCGCTAACTATAGTTTTTCGCCGGTAAAACTGTAGTTTATTTTTCAAATGATTTGAAATTAGCAAAGAAAAGGGTGATTTAAGAACTTGAGGTGGAATTAAGGAATATAGCATACATCCCTCGTTCTCGGGACTTATCTCTTACTTAGACCGAATTTTCATGCTATTACTTTGTATAGTATCATGTTTGTGGGGATTTCTTTTGTTCTCACAGGTAATAACAACTATTATATTCATTTTTACTAATCCTACCTCCGTTGATGTCAAACCAGATCTGATTAGAACTAATCATGCCCGGTTTGACGTCAACGGAAGTGACAACAAAAGAAATTCCCGCAAACAAAAGAAATTCCCGCAAACAGAAGAAATTCCCGCAAACATGATATTACAAAGGAAAAGAGGTGATTAGCTATTAAACGTCGTGCTCGATTTGGGTCATTTAGTAAAATCTTACTAAATGACCCTCATGCGGGACGTTTAATAGCTAATGAACCTCTTTTTATGCTATTACTTATAAATATCATGTTCGCCGAAATCTCAGTCGAGGTTTCCTCGTGCTCGATCAGTCTGAGAGGCTGCTATAAACGATGACCGAACGTTTTAAAACGTCGGAGGTATGATCAGTGAAAGTAAATTTTAATGAGGTATACTAAATTAGTTGTTAATGAACCTAGAAAAAACAAAAGAAATTGAGGCAAACAAGATATTATCTGAATAACAAAATGTGCTGGAACATTACTCCTGGGCTTCTTAAAGCTGTTTATCTAAAAAAAACGACAAATAAAAGCCGAACTGGTGTAAACAAGAAGGCTAAGAATCGTCACGAAAAAAGGTAACAGGGAAGGTAAGCATGCACCATACTCCGAAGACAAAAACGCTCGAAACTTAAAAATAAATTGAACCAATAGCCATATAATAAATTTCTTATTAACCTCGTTTGCTCCGTCTGTACGGGAAAGAATGTGCCTTCGGTTTTATCGCACAAATCTCCGGCCCCTTCATCGCTCGGTCTGTACGAAAACTTCATGCAAATATTTTCCCATACAGACCTCGCACTCGGTTAATGAGTCTTTAATATCCCATGAATATACAATTTTGCCTGAATTTACGGGTTGATATAACGCCGGCAACGAGGAGAGACAAGCTTTTGGCCATCTCGAATATAGGGTACTCTGGTGGCGGCACTGTCCCTAACCACCGGACGCCCAGAGTGAGAAAAACCGCTGTTGCTGAAAGGGCGTTGGTTAAAACGGGAATTTATTAATAAAATACGAGACTAATAGTGAATCAATGCGTATGCCCACCTCACCCTAACCTCCCATGGATTCGGTAATCTGATGTGTTTTTAGGAAACCTTGTCCAACATGATATGTAAGTCGGTATATACCGCAATCTTGGGATATACGTTGTTTAGACCCCTTGGCCTCAGGGCCGCTTTATCCTATGGACAAAAGGGGCAGCTGCCCAGGGCCCCGCGTGAGTGGGGGGCCCCCGGCCCAATGAGAAAAAAAAGTTTATTAATTGTGAAACGACTTAAAGAATATTTGAATTTTGAGTTTTTAGTATCTGCACAATGTACATATTGAATATGTGCCGATTAAATAGGCTCATGAAAATTGCAACGATATATGTGCTGTACAACTTTCCTTCCCAATGGCCGACACACAAGATAGTGAAATTTGCTTTATTTAGTTCGAGAAAGGTCTGGGAACTACACTTGGAGACCGCCGGAAGTAAACCGTACTATGACTGTACTATGGAACAATTCATGTACTCTCTTATCATCGACAAAGACGTTCAAGCTACGTTTCCAAATGTAGAAGTCGCACTCAAGATATTAATGGTTGCGAATTGTAGTGGCGAGCGATCCTTTTCGAAGCTTGAACTGATTAAGAACTTGATGCGCACTACTATGGGCCAGACCCGCCTTACTAATCTTACTATCATGAGCCTAGAGTCTGACATACTGCGCGGTCTAGAATTTCTAAAAACATGTATTGCCTTACAGAAGGCACGCAAAGTCGTATTTCAACGGCAATACTTTTGTAGTCGACAAAATGAATAGACTACTTGTCTATTTGACAGTGTCTCGCAGTTTCTTGCATGTTGTGTGTTTATAAACCTAACTATTGTTAATTTTTTTTTTAGGCTGACTCAAATATATGCTTAGTTGTTTTTGTTGATCCGTCTTCCTGTCCATGTTTGAAATATATTAAACGTTGAGAATTTGTCACTTTTTAATTCTATTTATAACCTATTCTATGCAAGGAAAAGAAACATGTTAATTGACCCTGTACATACTGACACTATTTAAAATTAACTTCAATATGCATGGCCATGGGACCACTTACAACGTCAACGTTGTTCTTGGCTACGCCTCGACCAACTCTTACGCTTTTTTCGTGCTCTCCAAACTTCCTGCGTGCATCCATAACTCAATGCATGCGCACGCCAAACCATGAACCATTTCTTAAATATCAATATTAATTATAATAGGGTTACTATATATTACCCGTTATATTAGGGTTACTATTATTGGGGTTTTAAACAATTTTTAACCTATTTTCCAAAAATCCTATTTCCTCCTTTCCCAACATTTTCCTATATAGGGGCCCCATCATATCTCTCTGCCCCGGGCCCCATAATCTGTTAATGCGGCCCTGCTTGGCCTTCGAACGGGCCTTGGAATCTAAACAACGTATACCCTTCAGTCCAGGGCCAAATTTCCCTAAATTGGGCAACGTGTGTCAGGGCCGCCACACGTATGGGTTACAATAAATATGGCATAAAAGAATGTTAACATTATGAATTAATTAAGGGTCGTAATATCTATATCTTATAAGAATTAGCTACTCCTTGTTTAGAGAACATTCTATTTTGAAAAGGTTCCATTAATAGTCCTAAAATATTTTGACAGCTAATGGTAAAGCAACCCAAATTATATAGTTCCAACTCGCTGTTTTTCAGCTCAACTACATTTTTCTATATAGAGCCCCCCTTCGTATCTAAATCTAGCCCTGCCTCAGTTGCTGTATATAACCTATACTTTTTAGAATTCTAAAAACATGTATTCTTACAGTAAAACCCGAGTTTTACGACAGGCAAACAGTTAGTCGTAAAATCGTAAAATGGCAGTTAGCGTGTGACATCAGGCATGGCAGCCATATTGGCAGAGGATCTTTAGTTACAATAAACGACCACAGGTATCTTCTAGGGGAAAAGACATTTCCTCATGAGTTCTTATAAATGCACGGAAGTCGGCCAATCAGAGCGCACGTAAGGATTTTTTTATATATATTTTTTATTCAAGATTAAAGGCAGGTGCCAAAGATCAGGTCAAGGTGAAAATTGACCTGTTGATGGACAGTGAGTGAAAACTTTAATTAAATTATTAAATGGATGATCATACTAATACATTGCCCTGCATGGCCATTCACATTTCTTTGTGACGAAAATTCTTGAATTAAGTAATTATGTACAAACGTCATTGTAAAGACGTTTCATAACTACAGATAATTAAATGTAGTTTTAAACAATGCTATGCTATAAACGTGTTCGACTATATATACCAGTTATCGCCTAATAATTTTTGTCTCTTACTCCCACTCATCATCTAGGTAATCATTATCAGCTAGACAATTTTCAACATCTTTCTGGTCTTCATCCTCCTGATCCACACCCTCTTCAAAATCCTCTGCTTCATAAGACTCTGTCTTGATATCAACCTCATTTCCAGCATTAGTCAGTGTATGGATTGGAGCAGCCTTCTTCGCCTGAGCTGTCACAGTACGAAGTGCACGAAACATCCTGTTGGTAACAACCATATATGGCGCTGTACTTCTCAATGACAAATAACCACATCAATCAGTTTCGGTCAAGCTGGATCACTATGAGCAATTACAGGAACAGGGATGCATGCCATTCTCATCCAAAATAAGTGATATTGGTTGTGGAATATGGAATTAAGAGACGGTAGTGGTACCAATTATAATAGGTGCATTAGGCTCAATACCAAAGGATCTACAGTCCTATCTCAAGGGTCTAGAGTTGAATAATCCTGTCCGTGAGGATTAAACACCGGTATCTACAGCTTTACCATGAAACAACAACAACAACAAATAATAATAATAATAATAATATTTCCTGAGTCCCGGGCGTAGGGCTGAATTGAGAGTACTAATCTCGACACGCGTGACGTTCATTTTGCACGCGTGCAGTAAAAGCAAGGGGGGGGGGGATATTTAAGTGATTTGAACATACATGATAAGATATTATATATATATATATATATATGTATATATATATGTATATGTATATATATATATATATATATATATTACCAGTACTAATCTCGACATGCGTGACGTTCATTTTGCACGCGTGCAGTAAAAGCAAGGGGGGGGGGGATATTTAAGTGATTTGAACATACATGATAAGATATTATATATATATATGTATATGTATATGTATATGTATATGTATATGTATATGTATATGTATATGTATATGTATATGTATATGTATATGTATATGTATATGTATATGTATATGTATATGTATATGTATATGTATATGTATATGTATATGTATATGTATATGTATATGTATATGTATATATATATAGATATATATATATATATATATATAACGTCTTAGGCACACTGTGATTGGTCAGTTACCGTGTTTATATCAGGTTATGCAAACACGCCGGGTTATGAGGTCACGGCACATTCTTAGCCTTCTTTCATAAAAGAAATAGAAAATGGAAGCTCTGTGTTTATATAACCTGATGCAAACACTCCATTGAGTTTGGGAGAATTCGAAAGTACTTATGTAAACCCTCCCCTACGGCTCGGGTTCACATAAACTTTCGAATTCTCCCAACTTACCCTCGTGTTTGCATCAGCCTATATAAACGCGGGCGGGCGTTTTCTATTTCTTAAAATATATTTTCGGATGAAAGTTTCCCTTTTGTTTCATCTTGATGGATATCAATTTAATTACGTTGAGGGTTTTTGCTGTGTCTTCATGATGAAGACGCCAATCTTTTTCTTGACCACTGTTATATATTTTTGAATGAAAATTTGCCGTTTCATTCCTGAAAACAGTCTGTTTTATACTACAATAGTGTAATAAAAGTAGCGTGCTGCGTAGGCAGTGTAGAAACAACAATCGAAATGTAGTAAGGTTAGATATACTGCCGAAACAGAGAACGTAGGAGTCTAACGTTTCGAGCGAAGGCCCTTCGTCAGAGAGAAACGTGATACTACCTTACTTTTGTTTTTCTCTTATTTCTGGTATTCGAGTCTTTTACATAGATTCGCTAATTTGTATATTTTTTTTTTCCGACGTGTTTTTCAGTGTTTTTCACTTTGGCGTTAACTGCATACTGACATACTCTTTTACTGATATGAACTTTATCAGTCAGTTTTCTCCGCCGTTTTTTCAAATTCTTGACTGTTACCGGCTTTTTCATGGCAATCTGATTATATACTGATTCGTTTATAGTTCTATACTTATAGTTTTCGAGCTATTAATTTTAGTGCGTTGGTTTTTCTCAGTCATTGTGAAACAGACAAGGAAGCCATTTAAACGCTTGCAAAATCTAAAAATTTTCCACTGGCGAATTTTGTCGCGCGAAAAAAGATCGCTTTGGCAACGTCCATGTAAACATATTATTTTACAATCATACAAAGCGTAAACTATTAAAGCTTTCCTTTTTGTTCAACTTTGAAATGTATCAATTTCATGATATTGAAACAATTAGTCACTTATTTGTGACTGTCGTTTGTTTTGCCGTGTCTCACTGACACAAGTTGTTTTTATTGTTTGTATAGTTCGAATAAAGTTGGTTTTTTTGCTTCATCTTGACAGTCCGATTTTACTGTACTATATTAATACTTTTTTATATGACAGGAGTTATTGTATTAAGAGCTGCATCGTGTGCATGAGACAAGGGAGGTTGTTATATACCAAAGACTTTCGTTTGCCAAAGATGAAATCCTATTGGTCAAATCATGGCCACGTGTTGTTCAACAAACTCAATGTTTCCTTCTGCCGAGGGAAACATTGCACTGTTTCCCTCTGACGTCAACAATGAAGAAGGAAACAGTGCAATGTTTCCCTCTGACGTCGCTTTAATCATGCGTTGTTCACGTGAATACACAGTGATTATTGCATCAGATCAAGAACTTTGGATTCTTTGGAGCATTTTGAAAACAAGAGCTGTTTCGAGCTTGTTTGGTACGAAATAGTCCATTTTCAAAAAGAAAGAGCACCTATACATATCTTCAAAGAAGGTCTGAAAAAAACGTGGAGAAATTTGAAGCTGTTCTTTGTAAATTGTACTTGTTGTGTCTGCAGGTGTATTTGTTTAGTTCAATTGAAATTACAAAGACAAAGTCAAAGTGTTTTGGTAAGTTTTTTTGCTTTTTGCAAGTTTCGAGTCAGTTTGTTATTAAAAGTCTTTGGTATATAACAAAACGCTTGTTGACTTTTGCCTCGAGAAACATCGAGTTTTACGGTCCCTCAGGCTTCAGTGTCACCCTCGGGCTAAAGCCCTCGGGTGACATTGAAGCCTTCGGGTCCGTAATACTCGATGTTTCCCTCGGCGCCAGTCAACAAGTGTATGTTATTTATATAATATTTTAAGAAAAACTAATGGGATGCTTATTTGAAAAGAGGGAGGTGTTACAAAAATTATGTAAAAGCGGGCGAGGGGTTGTTGCGTTCATGTATTTCTAGTTAGTAATAATTGCCGATGAGCTAAGTATTGGTTGAGATAAATGGCATTTAACACATAATGACTTGAATCTTCTCGGCTTGTCAGAATTAGTTAAATCTAAGTATAGTAATTAATTAAATAATTTTTTTTAAAGAATTTAGACTTATTTTGAGGTGTCGTCTATCATAGTTCTAGGTAGGTGCCCGTAAGTAGTAACTGTTTTGAAAAGTTACAGTTCTACATTTGATTTCATCCCATATAAGGCCATTTGAGGGATTTGAATTTCTGATTATTCCAATAAATGTTTTAACGGCGTAGTATATTTGTTAACCCCATTCAAAATAGATTTGTTGAGGAAGACAAGATCTAAATATTCATGCCAGTGACCGCGAGGGGGAAATGCCAATTATAAGCAAAGTCTTTCCTAATTACTTATACGAGACGTTAGTTTGATATAGGGCAGTGCCAAAATGAACTTAGTAGCTCGTTTTTGCACACGTTCGATTAACTGGATGTTCTCAACCGTATGGGATGCCCACACTTGGCTACAGTGGGCTAACGTGCTTTGAACTATGACCAAGTAATTTACGTACCCATTGGTCGTGGATGTCAAACGTCGATCTCTTGACACATCCCAACATTTTGTTGGCCTCAGCTGAAAGTTGCCTGAACTTGCTGATTTCACTTGAGGTCGCTGGCAACGATAATTCCAAGGTCTATTTAACTTCTTGTACCTTTGATGGAAGTGTCGCGAAATTTGTACTGGAAGGTGATAGGCTGAAGGTTTCTCTAGATACTAAGGACCCCATATTTAGAATTGTTTAACCACATCTTCCAATCACTGCACCGTTCAATGAGGTTGTCCATTTCAGCTGAAGACCATCACCATCCATAATCGTTGGGACCGCGGGATAACACTTGGTGTCATCTGCAAACATGGCAAAAGTCTGGGGAGACCGTTAACATAAATTAGAAAAAAAAGGGGTCCTAGGATTGATCCCTGAGATACTCCAGACAAGACTGAAAGTTTACTAGAGCTCTCGTCAAGCAATAACTCTCTGGTATCATGATCACCCAGATATTGAGAGAGGTAATCTTTAAACCACCGTAGGTTAGCCGTAATGTCTTATTCATCATCTGCAATATGCAGGTTTGACTTCATTCTAGTTTCATTGATTCTATATAATAAATGCGAATTTGAGAAAATTGTACTTACTACCATGCACTAAGCCCTCTGCATGACCAATTAGGGATCTTAAGGGTCTGTTATATATGGAGCCAAGCCTACCTGCATGTTTATATGAAAGCGATTTACTTGGCAAGTTTTAATATTTGAGATGATTATCGTCAACGAAAGTGACATAAAGCAACGAATATAGAAAATTCATCCTGCTATACCGAGTTACCCAGGGAAAAGTGTTTATATAGGGAAATGTGTATCCCGCTTTGCCGAGATCCCAGCTGCCAGTGCCGAGTTCCCACTAGTTACTCGTCTGCCTCATATAAGAGAACTTAAGCAAAGCAGTACTAGACGAGGCATTCCTATGCGGAGTCCAGTGAATGTGCGAGATTAGATTTGCCTATGAGGTTTGCCAATATGCGCGGCCGGCTACTTCAAAATGGCGGCCACAATTTATATCCAAAGAGTGATGAAATTCAACCAAGATAATAGACGCCTCAATAAAGAACTAAGGTAAGAATTTGTAATAGTAATAAGACCAAAGTTTTATTTTCTTAAAAATCGCGATGAAAATTTAGTATAGGCTTGTTTTAGACGAATTTTAGCTTTGTCATCCGGTCCTTTTCCCTTTCTAATGGCCGCCTTCTATTTTCCTCGCATTTTTGGCCCCAATGCCCCGTCTAGTCCTATATTAAGATCTCTATGGTGAGGGGAACGTCAACGCCCGTGTGGAGCTGGGTACGTCATAATCCCGCCAAACGGTGACGAGCGAGTGTAAATTAATGCCGTTTAAGACCTAAAAAAACATTCTTTCCACCATGCACTTTTAAACAAAACAAGGAGAAAAAAGTGTAAAGCACCTTTAGTATTTTTGAACAGATTATTAAATACACATTTCAAGCTGTAACGTTATACACTTTATTCTACTGTACTCACGTTTTAGACAATGGCGAAACCTCTGTTTTCACGTCTGCGCTAAGGCACGATGGCGGACCACGAAAACCTAAAACGCCATCCGGAAGTAAAATTGACATCCGGTCACCGTCGCAAAAACCTGCTTTGCTTAAGTTCTCTATAAACATTGCGGTGGGGAAAACAGTGTTTGCCCTACAATCAGGTGCAAAAATAATGAGACTTTTCACATTTCCACCTATTTCTTAACAATCTGACCCCCTCCCCCCCCCCCCACCCCACCCTAAACAATGTTGCAAAAACATTTTCACCTGACCCTTTGCCTTAGTACCACTTTAGCAACATTGAATGTGGGGGGAGGGGGAAATGATCAGCCTGTCTCAAGAATTTTTGCACTTGATTGTAGGGACTATGGTGCCTTGTGACTCGGCTGGCGGGTAACTCGCCTCCATACATGTATAAACAGGCCCTAACTCGGGTACTCGGGCTGGTTCGCCTCCATACAAACAGCCCCTAAGATGATACGACGACAGCACTTAAAAAGGAACACAAAGTCTATAAATGGAAAAAGTCACGGTTAACTATTATATTTGATATTTGAAGTTTGTGTTGGGGTCACTGTCAAGGGACAGTAATTCTTATCTGTTGGTGAGTTGACGTCGTCCTGAAGACATGTAAATGCTCTAAGTGTCGTTGTATGAAGGCGAGGATGGTGTTGAGATCACCCCTGGGGTTACAAATTATTCACTCTCTTTTGTTTCATAACTAGAATTCTTTTATTTGGATCGGAGGACGACATCATTGAAGTTGCCGGCGCAGATCTTATTAAGGTCCCTATTATTCTGGATGCTGACGGAAAAAGATATCTGTGTACCGTATAATCTAGACTTGCACCAAGTCTGCCTCTTGATTGTTTAACCGAGATGGGTTTTATTTTGATTTAAATACAGCACCAGAAACAAACTCATCTCGTAAAATCGCGTCTCGAACAAGAGGCAGACTTGGAGAACGTCTAACGTAGAATCTTGAAAGTAACCGTCCCTTCTGTAGCCCCTAGAGGAAGACAATCATTATATGCCGCTAATTACACGATGCAACGATTTGTGCCTGCATGTGGCAACGCTATTGGGAGACATGTTTCAAGACTGACATATTAATTGCATGCTTTTATGAATTTGTGTCCCTTTCCATTGTGAGACAGGTTTCACAAGTCGTTGCACGAAGTTGGAGTGCATGCCACTTTGGTGAAACCTGTCTCGCAATGCAACGCGACACAGGTTCATTAACAGAGCAGAGCAGAGCAGAGCAGAGCAGAGCACAGCAGAGCACAGCAGAACAGAGCACAGCAGAGCACAGCAGAGTACAGCAGAGCACAGCAGAGCAGAGCAGAGCAGAGCAGAACAGAACAGAGCAGAGCAGAGCAGAGCAGAACAGAACAGAACAACTTTATTGTGCTTCAACTATATATGACTTACAAAATTTAACTATTAGAAAAATAAACTAATTGACAAGTACATGTCACCTGAATAACCATTAAGGGCTAGCCTAGACAGGTGACAATTAAGCTATACGCCATAATAATTTTTGAAAGTCAGTGAAGCCAAAATACGAAACAAGTACAATACAAGCACAAAATACAAGCTGTAGACAAAACGAGGTCATACAGTTAATTACTAGGTATAAGTGGTTCTTGAGAAACTAAAGGTGATGTCACAGGACAATTTTTAGCGACAACTCGCAACGCAATATTGTTGCGAATTGTTGTTAAAAATTGATCCGTGTAACATTACACTGTCAATCTAGCAACAATGTTGTGAGAATTTGAAGCGAGTTCAAACTTAGGCAACATGTTGCTGGAACAATTTTTGCATTAAAAATTATTCGCAAGCACCATGTTACACGCGCCAACTTTTCTCGCAACAATATTGCGTTGCGAGTTGTCGCTAAAAATTGTCCCGTGTAACATCACCTTAAGGGGCTGATTACATGGAGAAATTTCAGCCCGGGCTGAGATTTATTCAAAACACTCACTCCCTCTTTTCCATCCCCCGTGCAGTAGCTGCGCTGCAATCTCAGCCCAGGCTGAAATTTCCCCATGTATTTGACCCCTAAGCTTCAACAATAAACCAATACTTCGCAATAGGCGCAATTTTGATAGACCCACGTCAGAGCTTGTAGATTTTGCAAGGATATGTAGTTTTAAAAAATAATTAGTTCATGGAGTATGAAATACTGCCATGGGCACAAAGTTTGCGCGGCTTATGGCATGCCAATATTTCTATGGCGGAATTGGAAAAATAGTTTTAATAATGTGTTCTATATAAACCGCGACTTTGGTGGCAGTTTTTGCACGTTTTTATAGTTTGGACATATAGCAAAGCTTTCCTTGAAGAATTTTTCATTGTCTGAAATTCTTTTCATGGAACTATTAAGTTTAGGGACCAGTCATAAAGTTAACTGCTAGAGTGGGCCACATGCGGGAATATGGATGGGTCTTTTATCTTCGCTATGTGCGATTAATGAAACATTCGCCTATATTTTAATTGGTCTACCCTTAACTTTGTTAAACCTTGCTTAACATTCGTAGTTTTATATAGTTTTAAAATTTTATCTTAACTACTTATATTAAATTAGCTTGTTGTATTTTGTAATGTAGTACAGTCTTATATAGACCATACTTATTATGAAAATTTCGATGTGTAAATAATTACGTAATTCAGTCTTATGGCTGCAATGTAATGTTAATAAATCTATCTATCTATCTATCTATCATGCATGAAATTATTTTCATCAGTTTGGGTAGGCCGGTAGGTATTTCTTGTACAAATTGTACAAATATAGATGGGCTATAAAACAAATATATCCATGTACACTATTTGCTTATAGCATTATTTATAAAACACAATTATTTTAAAAGCAATATTTCGAATAAAATAAATTCAAATAAAAGACAAAACTATATTTATACTAAATTGTACATTGTTGTTCCCCACATCTTGATTTCCTGTGGCTTGTCATCTCTATTTGCTTTGTTAATGTTATATACCCATTCATATCTAAATAGGAGGTCGTGCCATCGTAATAATGTTGAACGAGTCATTCCTATATAATATACTATACTCCTAATTCTCGCGCTACGGTTTGTTAATTAGTCGACTTGTGGCAACTCTATTCAGAAGCATGGTTAGTAATTAATATTCGTTGGCAATCAACAAAAGGCAAGTTACTTTCCCGAGCATTTAAATGCAAATATCAGTGCATTTTACACATGGAAATTAGTTAGAATAAAGGTTTTCTAACATAAAAGACAGGTTTGGTAGTCAAAAGTAGAAACAACAATAGTTTGACGTCATATAAACCTCTTTGAAACTTGACTATCATTGTATTGCGAGGTCTAAAAGACGGATTTTCAAGCTCGGTGCGAGTACTCGCAAGGTTTCCGCTGTATTTCCACCACATGCGATAACTCGCATGCGATAACTCGCGGGTTTCAAGACTGATGAAGCGATGGCCGAGTTTTTTGAACAAACTTCGAGGTGTTTGATATCCTGATGAAGCACTCTTCTTAGTGTTTGATAGCATCTCAAACAAATCGGTATTTCAAGAGAAAATCGAGGCGAAAGTTCGATTAATTTATGTAATTTCTTCCTTCAATATGTACAGGTAATCGTCTGGCTTTTGGTGCAATTAACGATAAATGCCATGAATAATATTTGGTTAAATGTTGAAATATTACGAGTGGTATTTATCGTTAATTGCGCCAAAAAACCAGACGATTCTTTGTTAATTAATCATTAAACTGAAAAATATATATTAAAAAATACATGCATTGCGAATGCGAGTATACGTTGAAGCCATACAAATGCAGATAATAGAATATTGCATTATGCGCTATCGCAATATTATGGTAATTATGGTAATTAATAATATCTGATAATTTTGTATTAGTAGTTCTGTATATAATTGGGTCAAATATAAGCAATGGATCTAAATACATTTGTTGTTTTGACCTAAAGGTGGAGTAGCCTGCGAGCAGGTCTCCGTCGGGCGCTATATTGTAGGTGAAGGCGCGGGGTGATTTCGTGTAAAGTAGGGGAAAGTAGGGGAAAGTAGGGGAACGTAGGGGAAATATGAAAATATCCCCGTAGGGGAAAGTAGGAGGAAAATAAGTACGCGGTAGGTGAGATTGATAAGATAGAGTGGCAGCTACGTGGCCTACGAAAGTGTCCGATTTTCTGTGCAATTCTCGATGGTACTTGGGTGGGTGTTATGTTGGGCACAGACTGCACAGAGTTGAATAAAAAACCCAACAAAGTAGTCGACTTGTGGTCTAAGAGTTGCCTACAGACTACCGTATGCTAAAGATTTTCTTCCATTCGAGACAGAACTTCACTTGCGATAGTAACTTCTAGCTTTAAGAAATATATCTTACCCTCAACGTTTATATTCACGTATAAGATAGAGTATTCTACTGGCTTTGAAACAAGCCTTAGTCGAGAATTTTTGGTGCAGTATTTTTTTTGTTAATCGTTCGATTTCTGAGGGGCGTAAATTTATAATTTTGTCGTTGCTATGGACAAATCGTTATAATATTATGGTCGAACATCGACGCTTTTTATAAGACATATATCGTTTCCACAAAGCTTATTTTTACGTATCTGGTAGAACATTTCACGGACTTTCCAACAAGCTATAGCCCATGTTTATCTATGTAGTATTTTTTGAATAAACGTCCGATTTGTGAAGTCTATCAAAAATTATAATTTTCCGTGCGTATAAAATTTTCCGTGGGTTTGGAGACAAAAACAATTTTGGAGACAAAAACAATTTTGTGATTACAATGTAAGTTAACCATCGACACGGTAATGATTTCTTTTGCGCAGTTTTCTTCATGAATTGCTAATGAGTTTGAAATGTTGACATAATTTGTTTTGATTGGTTTATTCACTGCTTGAAGTACTTGCCGCGAATGAAAAATAGTTCAAAATTTCCAACTATCTGCCACGAGCACTAAAACACTCGCAGCGAGCTGCGAGAGTTGCTTCGTGCGAGGACTGAAAATTCGCCTTAACAGTTGCTTGAATATTGCAAGAAACATATAAACTAGATAATGATGGACTGTTCAATTGAGTAAAATAACCGAACGACACGTTCCGTAAAATAGCGAGACCCTCCGATTCCAGTCGTCGCGTGGACCCGCGTTCCTTTCTTACAATCCCGCTTGAATGTAAAGACTGAGAGACATTAATTAAGGAATATAATAAAATCTATTTGGCCTTGTTTGCCACAAACATCAGGTGGGTCTGGTTTAATTAATGGTTGGCTAGCCGTAATTCTGGTTAATGTTAATAAGCTAGCTAGCGATATTCTTTTTAACGTTATAATACAAATTTCACTCAAAATTTTTTTAAAAATACCGGACAGCAAAACTTAGCTTTCACAAGCAGTCCCAAACGAAGGATTACGCTCATCAATTTAAAAAAAATGAAAAATTAGGCTAACCGACCTTGGTAAACTGACCAGTAGACACTGACCTCTTTGAAAGTCTAGTTTCAAAGAGGTTTCAAAGAGGTCTCTTAAGCCCGGCGCACACTGGAGCTATCAGCTTAACAAAATGTCATTTATGACCGATGGCGTGAGGTGTTAGCTCCAGTGTGCGGGGCAGTTTTGTAAGCATTTTGTCACTCGTGACGGCACGAGTGACAAAATGCTTGCAAAACTTTTGTATGTATATATATATACATATATATATATATACATATATATATATATATATATATATATATATATATATATATATATATATATATATATATATATATATTGAAGTATTACTAAAAATAAATACTAAATATTACTATAATATACTTATTATTACTGTTATTTATTATTTATCATCATCATCATCATCATCATCATCATCATCATCATCACCATTATATTTATTATATATTTATTGTTACTAAATATTACTAGAATAAAAGTTGTATCACCTGGCTGAAATTATTCTTCACCTTATTGAGGGAAATTTAAATACACGATTCGCGAATCTCGACTGCGCATCAGAATGACGCGTTCTGAGTCGGGATAAAATCATTTCAATTCATAACATCAGGTAAAGACTGAAAATATTCATTTGCATTTAAATTTCCGAAATAGATTATACGGCGAACTCAGTCAGATGTTATGAATTGAAATGAGTTTTATCCCGACTCAGAACGCGTCATTCTGATGCGCAGTCGAGATTCGCGAATCGTGTATAACCTATAGCAGATTAACTTTAATCATAATTACCGCTAGCCAACCTTTGAACCGGACCCAGCTGGTTTTTGTGGCAAACGAGGCCAAAAAGATTTTTTTTGTTAATTCAAGACCTGTCTCTCAGTCTTTATATTTACTCCAGGATTGTAGCGGAGGAACGAGGGTCCACGCGACGACTGGAATCGAAGAGCTTCGGTATTTTATGGAACGTGCCGTTCTAGTGTTATTTTACCCAATTGAACAGTCTATTTTAATACTATCTCGATACATTATGTCAGTCCAGTTTCAAAGAGGTCGAGTTCTGGTCAGTTTATCAAGTTCTGTACTTTGTTGAAAATTGATGAGCATAATCCTTCGTTGGGAACTGTTTGTGAAAGTTAAGTTTTACTGTCCGGTATTTTTAAATTTTTTTGAGTGATATCTAAATTACAATGCTAGGTCTAATAGGGCCGTTTATACGAGCCGATAAAACGCGGCTTACACAGGACGCGTCTTACATTAGACACGTACTGACCCATTTTTATACAACGTTTTTGAACAAGCCGCGACTGGTGTATAAGACGCGAACGTAAGTCTTTTTATCTTTTATCAGTTTTAGGCCCTGTTTACATGAAGGGAGGGTAACCCTCCCAAGAGGGCTCACGCGATTAAGATCGTCCTGTGGTTTTAAAACTCGCATAAGCTACACTTACAAAGAAGAATTGGTTTAGTTTAGATGTAAACGAATCATAACGTTAATTCAAATCTCCTTTTGTGGCCGAGGAAAGAATTTCGTGACACGAGTTAGCCCTCTTAGGAGGGTCACCCTCCCTTCATGTAAACAGGGCCTTATAGGAGTGCTTCGCGTCGAATAAAATTTTTATGAAGACTAGATTATATATGCCAGCAATATTTATTAGTCGCCATATAAACAATTAAACTAAAAATAATTCAGTTAGTTAAGGCTTAGCGCTATTGCAAGAGCGAAATCTGACATGCTTTTATTAAGTTTTAATGACAAACATACGGAAAGCGTGAGATAAAAATGTGATAATTGGATACAACCACCTTATCAACAGCATCTATAGCATGATGGTCGCAAACACAACTTGACCTGTCAGTTGTAATTAAATTTTACCCAGGGGAAAGGTTGCCCATTCTTCCTGATTCTAACAATCACTGTGTCAAATTACGACGATATTAAAAGAGGAATCCATGCGAAACGTGAAGTAATCAAACCGATGCCGTCTTGTGGAGTTTGTCGTGTTAATGGGTGTACACAACACGGTCTGTTATTTAAAAGACTCGATAAACACCTCAAAAGAGTTCACCCAGGCATAACAATCGAAATGAATATGCTGTTGCCTGAACCGAACGTTAAAGAGAGAAACATCCGCCAAAAATCTTTCACAGATCGGCATATCAGAAGACCGTGTAGAGTTCCCAGTTGTCGGTACTACAACGTTCCAATGGCAAGACTTTCAGATCATCTGCAAAGAAAACACCAACTAAGTTTGGAGAAACATGCACAACGCTACTCACAAACAAGCCCCAAAGACACTTCAAGAACAGTCCACCTGGAAGATTTCGCTTACACCTTACCAGGAGCATGCTGTTACTGGGAAGATGACCATTGTCCTTAAAACAAAATTTCACATCACAACGGCTTTTTTAAAAGCCAACAAAAACTTCGAGAGAATGCAAACTAAGTACAACAAATGTCAATTTCTGATAATTATTAGCAGCACATATGACAGTGGTGAACGCAATGCCTTTGGACGTCGAATTTCATATGTACCGAACCAAATGCGAATGAGGGTAGTAGTTTCTTTGAGCTCATTTACATTGAGTTTGGTTCATACGATATTCAAGTTGGACACGCATAATGCATGGCTAATTCCAAGAGATTATAAGACAGAAAGACCAGGGTTGAAGGCAAAAGGTTATGTAAACCATATTACCAAATAGGTCTGAAGTGTCGTCAAGTATATGTTAGTTTCTTGTAGCGTGATTGTGTTATCAAAGCCGCTGGACAAACAAGTGTTTTCTGTGAAAATCATGTCAAAAAGACAAACGTCCCCGGTTTGCACAATATTTTAAAGAATTGTGCAAAATACACATCCTTTGTTCTCTCTAGTACTAGCCAGAAGCGAACTGATAAGAGAAAAGAAATTAGGAAATGAGACTAATGCGCCAACCCTGTTTCGGTAGTAGATCAAATACATGTACTATATTTCGATTTGTGTTTCAATACTGCCTATGCAGCACGCACTACTTTGATATACAATCTGTAGATTTGTCGCCCAAATCTATATAGAAAGAAGTACAAAATCTGACTTTTTTTTAGACCAAATAATTAGTAAAAAATAGTCCAAAAATAGTACAATCCATGTTTTACCGAGTGTGGTTTTAGTCGGGGTTGCAAGTCGAGAGTCTAAAATACGCTAAAATTTACGCACAAATATAATTTCCTTCTAGCGGCACAAATAAAACTCGATGCGCGCGGCAAGGTGTTTACTCGGCACTTACTGACAGGAAATATTTAGCAAATTTGTCTAAAAAAATCCTGCCTAAAAGAACCTTAAACCAAAGCGCTATTTTTGTGAATTAATAGAGTTGTCTGCGAAGGAGGCTAGACCAAACCTAATTTACATTAGGTTTCGACGTTGGAAACAGATCGTAAATCGTTATTATACAAATTCTTGGTTTATAGCCTGGATTTATGAGCCTGGATTTGCGACACTCGACCAAAACCTAAACTCTCTTTTACGGCCTATGCCACATTTTATGTAAAACGAAAATTACATCACCTTGTATAATATTCGAATTAGCCGTAAATGAAAACACAAAGCAAGGAATGACAGGCACAATATTTATTAATTTGATATCTAATACACAAAAAAAAACCACCTTGCCAATCCACACTTATGATACGTCATGCTGATGTTGTTGCTTGATGATATTTGAAGCGGTGTTCCCTAGATATCTAGATCACTGGCAGGCATCGTTTCAGTAGAAATGGAGCGACGAAGAGGTCACGGTGAATCTGAAGAGGAAAAGGCAAAACGATATGTTCGAGAACAACGCGATCAAAATGGATTCGAGGTTCGGATACTTAAGGAGAAAGGTAGATATAGTAATAATAGATATATTGCTAGGTATTTATGAATAACGCACTATTATATCATGTTTTATAGCACTAACACTAATCAATATTGTAACATGCCTTTGGACAAGACTTTAGTCTTTATTCTTTTAAAAATAACTGTATTAAGAACCATTGGTCGGACGTTTTGTAAAGCTTGTATACTCAGTGGCGCCGGAAGCTACGTAAGGCGGCGGGGGCAGCCATATAAAAAGGGCACTTTTTCTCAGCATTAATTTTTGCACGTGGTAAATAATATTCGCCAATTTTGCTGTATAGCATAAAATAACCAAAAGCCATTATATAATAAATTGCAATGTACTGAAAAAGTAAATTCAACGACTGAATTGTACACATTGATGCTACATTCCTATTTACATTTAAGAAAACATGACATCATAAGTTGTATTATACATATAACTAGTGCATGTGGTACGTTTGCGAGCTTCGTGTGATGTAACAGACGTTTGGTGGACGTTCGTCAAGCTCAATTACTCAAAAAAAATTTGAGCCCCAGACAGGGTTCGAACCTGCAACCTTGTAATGACCGGTTAATGATGTTAATCAAATGTCAGCCAAGGTAAAACATGACATCCTTAACGAAATCACAAAACACCCACCAAGTTAAAAAGGCCTGCATGAGCAGAATTAAGACAGAAGTAACCCAAGGCAAAATTAGTTTGCTGCCTCCCCGCGGTCTGAAGCAATAAACTAGCTTGTAAGACATTTTCCATGTTAATACAACAGTAATCTAATACGATAATACGAATGGTACTTTCTGTAGAAAACATTCCTCGTACGAAAAAGGGCAATTGTTGCCCCCGTGCTGCCCCCGCACTGTGAGGGCAGGGGGGGCAGCTGCCCCCGCTGCCCCCGTGGCTCCGGCGCCCCTGTGTATACTCTAAACAACACACGCAGGTCTCCACAAATTTCGAACGTCCTTTAAGTTTAAAATCGCGCGCGCAAATTTGGTTCGTACATCGCGCGCGCAAATCTGGTTGTTAAATTAAGGGCATGTGCAACGACACTATCCTTAGTTAAGCTTTGGCGTGGACATCATATTAGAGGTAACTGTTTTTGTGAATAACTATGTCGAAATGTGAGAACGAACTTTGTCGACAGACTTTGTCGACTGATGTTATATAGCTTAGAGCTTGCCCACCAAATTTTAAATCCGAAATTGTTGCCAATAGTATGCTTCGCGGTGATACAATACTCTAATGCCATGACATTAACACAAGGTACGGTCATAGTGGTTTGATACAAACAACGGAACGCAATAAAACGTAATTTCGCAAGACTTTCCATTCAAGTTAAATCAAATACGCGCCAAATTAATGCTTCAAAATGGCCAACAACACGAATGGGATTGGGGGGGGGGGGGTATTGGCAATGTGAACAGCTTGGTGCATACATTGTTACAGATATAATGGCAACGGAAGGGAACTACAAATTGCAGTGTTGATTCTTTCGTGATAGCCGGCAGAACTCTAAAATAGCTGTCTTAAGGGTGATTATACTCTGACGTTTCAGAAACTTGTCCTTCATAATACACAGGAAACCAAATGCGAATGTTCTTTTATTTTTTTTATATCGCGCGCAAATCTGGTTGTTAAATCAAGGGTATGTGAAACGACACTACCCTTAGTTAAGGCTAGGCGTGGATATCATATTAGAGGCAACTGTTTTTACGTATAACTATGTCGATATATAAGAACGAACTTTGTCGACACTCGACAGAAACCATACTAATGTTGATAGGGATTGCGCGCCAAATTTGAAATCCGAGATTGTTGCCAATAGTATGCTTCTCGGCGATACGCCATGATATTGATACAACTTATGATCACAGTGGTTTGATACAAACAACGGAACACAATAAAACGTAACTTCGCAAGACTTTCTATTCGAGTAAAATAAAATACGCGCCAAATTAATGCTTCAAAATGGCCAGCAACACGAAGGGGCGTGTATTAGCAATGTGAACAGCATGGCGCATACATTGTGACAGTATAATGGCAACGGAAGGGAACTACAAATTGCAGTGTTGATTCTTTCGTGATAGCCGGCAGAACTCTAAAATAGCTGTCTTAAGGGTCATTATACTCTGACGTTTCAGAAACTTGTCCTTAATAATAAACAGAGGAAACCAAATGCGAATGTTCTTTATTTTTTTATACCGCGCACAAATCTGGTTGTTAAATCAAGGGTATGTGAAACGACACTATCCTTAGTTAAGGTTTGGCGTGGATATCATATTAGAGGCAACTGTTTTTACGTATAACTATGTCGATATATAAGAACGAACTTTGTCGACACTCGACAGAAACCATACTAATGTTGATAGGGATTGCGCGCCAAATTTGAAATCCGAGATTGTTGCCAATAGTATGCTTCTCGGCGATACGCCATGATATTGATACAACTTATGATCACAGTGGTTTGATACAAACAACGGAACACAATAAAACGTAACTTCGCAAGACTTTCTATTCGAGTAAAATAAAATACGCGCCAAATTAATGCTTCAAAATGGCCAGCAACACGAAGGGGCGTGTATTAGCAATGTGAACAGCATGGCGCATACATTGTGACAGTATAATGGCAACGGAAGGGAACTACAAATTGCAGTGTTGATTCTTTCGTGATAGCCGGCAGAACTCTAAAATAGCTGTCTTAAGGGTCATTATACTCTGACGTTTCAGAAACTTGTCCTTAATAATACACAGAGGAAACCAAATGCGAATGTTCTTTATTTTTTTATACCGCGCACAAATCTGGTTGTTAAATCAAGGGTATGTGAAACGACACTATCCTTAGTTAAGGTTTGGCGTGGATATCATATTAGAGGCAACTGTTTTTACGTATAACTATGTCGATATATAAGAACGAACTTTGTCGACAGAAACCAAACTGATGTTAACATAGGGATTGCACGCCAAATTTGAAATCCGAGATTGTTGCCAATAGTATGCTTCGCGGCGATATGCCATATTGATACAACTTATGATCACAGTGGTTTGATACAAACAACGGAACACAATAAAACGTAACTTCGCAAGACTTTCTATTCGAGTAAAATATAATACGCGCCAAATTAATGCTTCAAAATGGCCAGCAACACGAAGGGGCGTGTATTAGCAATGTGAACAGCTTGGCGCATACATTGTGACAGATATAATGGCAACGGAAGGGAACTACAAATTGCAGTGTTGATTCTTTCGTGATAGCCGGCAGAACTCTAAAATAGCTGTCTTAAGGGTCATTATACTCTGACGTTTCAGGAACTTGTCCTTCATAATACAGAGAGGAAACCAAATGCGAATGTTCTTTTATTTTTTCAATATCGCGCGCAAATCTGGTTGTTAAATCAAGGGTATGTGAAACGACACTATCCTTATTCCTTAGTTAAGGTTTGGCGTGGATATCATATTAGAGGCAATTGTTTTTACGTATAACTATGTCGATATATCAGAACGAACTTTGTCGACAGAAACCATACTGATGTTAGCATAGGGCTTGCATGGGGATTGCGCGCCAAATTTGAAATCCGAGATTGTTGCCAATAGTATGCTTCGCGGTGATATGCCATGATAGTGATACAACTTATGATTACAGTGGTTTGATACAAACAACGGAACACAATAAAACGTAACTTCGCAAGACTTTCTATTCGAGTAAAATAAAATACGCGCCAAATTAATGCTTCAAAATGGCCGGCAACACGAAGGGGCGTGTATTAGCAATGTGAGCAGCTTGGCGCATACATTGTGACAGATATAATGGCAACGGAAGGGAACTACAAATTGCAGTGTTGATTCTTTCGTGATAGCCGGCAGAACTCTAAAATAGCTGTCTTAAGGGTCATTATACTCTGACGTTTCAGGAACTTGTCCTTAATAATACAAAGAGGAATCCCAAAAGTGCGAGCAATGAATAGCTCTTATAGGGACTGTTTACATGAACCGAAATCTATAAATGCTAGAAAACACGCATGCAAATTGTTCTAGTCCTCCCGGTCACATTTTTCTTCGGATGTAAACAGGTAAAGGGATTTCAATATAACCGGAATGAGTTCAATTGTCAATCCGGATTCATGTGTGCCTTAATTCTGTAAACCGCTCAGCGGCTCGCTCGTCAGGGCACCGCAATAGAAACACCAGAGAAACACCAAGGTCATTAAAATATTATAATAATTACGAGATGCTGTTTATCAAACAACGTAACCATAATTTAAGTACGCAGACTGACTCCATATGTGCGAAACTCTTTGTTTGACACTTTTTTTTTTCTTTTCCCTTTTACAAATGACCTATTGTTTGTATTTCTTATTAATAACCCTTCATTTGAACTCGTACTTTCACTTAATTCAAAACGTCGTCGATTTTCATAGTTTTTAAAATGTACTTATATCTTATATCTTCTAAAGTTTTATATCTTCTATCGCAGATTTTTATAGTAAAGGATCTGCATTTATAGCAATTTTTGTTCCTGTTATTTTTATTTGAGAGAAACAATTGTGCACCTGCCAATCCTCTCTGCTATGAAGCTTGGCCACTGACGACAAAACTAAAGCAGTTGCTCGACTATATTTGTACACAACTTTCGATCATTATTGATGATGGACTTTAAAAAAAGTTATTTCTGCAGGAACCATCACATCGGATCTGCGGGATAAGCAAGAAATATAGATGCATAAAAATGGCGACCAACATGAGCTGTCGCAATCTATATTGAAAGTTCACAGAACCGACTTAAAATAGTAAAAGCTAGGATAATTTGTTAAAAAGAAAGCGCTATCATCCTCCACATCTTTTTCGCCATAAATGTATGATAATTAACTAATGGTGTTAGCAACGTGAACAACTTGGTACAAATATTGCAATTTAATTAGTTGGTAGTCACTGCAGGTCATTGCTGAAAGTAAAAATAAAGTGATAAAACTGACAATATAAGGAATCAATTGCTATTTTCGATTATTTCCGCACCACCGAAGTTCATGATTTAAAAAGGTTTGTTTTATATATAAACTGGGTTGCAATAGTGAACCGCAGTATTTGTTAGATATTTTATCATAGCAGTAACAGATTAGCACGCGTCGAATCCCCACCGTAAATCGTTCATTAAGATAATGTAAAGTGTAACGTGGGGCTGCAGTACAGGCTAAACGGATAGACAAAACGAATTTCCAAGGGAAAATTGGTATAACGTTGCTGTAATATATTTAGATTAGTTGTGTTGCATTGATTGTCACATGAATTGGTCACCTGAGAGAAAAATGACAGGATAGTTTTGCTTCTCTGCTACATTTTTAGCAGTTCACACGATGGGATTTATCCCCGATAAATGTCCCTGAATAGTACCATAATCCTCCACCATTTCACCTTTTCACGCAGCACTAAATGTAAAACTTTTTAAAAACAAAAATTAATGATTGATTGATTTTCGTAACAGGTCGCGCAGTTTTTACGACTACGTTTACGAAAGGTCAATTCCTCCTCATGTATCCAGGAGAATTAATTGACGACGAAAAAGCACAAGAGCGAGAGAGGAAGGAAAAAGACAAGACTTTGGTTTTTAGATATTACTTTAAATATGAAGGTGATACAAAGTGGTAAGTCAAGGGCAACTTCTCATATAAATGTTTATATTGAAAATTTTACACAAGACATACATACATATATATATATATATATATATATATATATATATACATACATATATATATATATATATATATACATATATATATATACATATATATATATATACATATATATATATACATACATATATATATATACATACATATACATATATATACATATATATACATACATATATATATATATATATATATATATATATATATATATATATATATAAAAAGTTCAAAGACTCAACAGTTGTGATTAGACATTTTATTACTAGTTAGTTTCGTGCCACACGCGTATGGTGTGGTACTCTTCAGATAAAATGGTCTAAAGAGTACCACACCATACGCGTGTGGCACGAAACTAACTAGTAATAAAATGTCTAATCACAACTGTTGA
>CAXIUP010000115.1:55000-125000 GCA_964035015.1 Corallium rubrum
TTATAAACTGCTCTCTCAAATATCTTAGCCACTATGCTAATTACCGAAATCGGTCTATAATTATTGGGGTCAGCTTTTTTATCCGATTTATAAATCGGAATAACTTTGGAACATTTCCAGTCATGAGGGATGATTCCCGTTGCTAATGACTTATTGAAAATGACACATAATGAGCTGGCTATAACTGGAGCAGCTTCTTTCAATAATCTCATGGAAATGCCGTCCAAACCAGTAGCTTTTTTGACTGAAGAATTTTTAATAATGTTAAGAACATCAGAAATACTCACTTCAGTAAACTTAAAAGTAGATTCAACTGTTTTATTTTGCTTCAAAAATTCCCGATTGTTTACATTGTTTTGTATATTAGGTAAGTTGGCAGCTAAATTAGGCCCAACATTTGTAAAATGCTCATTAAAAGCTTCGGAAATTTCAGATGAATTGGTAACAAGTTTATTATTAAATAGTAGCTCTTTAATTTCAGAGTAAGAGGTTTTACGTGAAAGAAGTTCGTTTATAATCTTCCGGGTTTTAGACGGATCTTTGGTATTCGTATTAAATTGGTTTGAATAAAAATCAATTTTGGATTTCTTGATCATAGAATTAATTTCATTTCTAATACTTTTGTATTTTTCCCATAAACTTGGGTCTTTGGATAAAGCATGCTCCTGTTTTAACCGATCTCTTATAATCATTTTTCTCCTAATAGAAACAGTCATCCAGGGCACCCTACAGAGCACCCTACATCCGGGCCTACAGACAGAGAGACAGAGAGACAGAGAGGGAGGGAGGGAGGGAGGGAGGGAGGGAGGGAGGGAGGGAGGGAGAGAGAGAGAGAGAGAGAGAGAGAGAGAGAGAGAGAGAGAGAGAGAGAGAGAGAGAGAGAGTAAAAGTAGTGTGCTGCGTAGGCAGTGTTGAAACAGCAATCGAAATGTGGTAAGGTTAGATATACTGCCGAGACAGAGAACGTAGTAGTCTAACGTTTCGGGCGAAGGCCCTTCGTCAGAGAGAAACGTAAAGAGTGTAAACAAACGACGAGCTTATATAAGAAAGATAATCATGTGACCAAAAGGTTAGCCAATCGGATAAAATTGATAACAAATTGATAATAAGATGCGAAGGAAATATATTAGCCAATTGGATCAAAATAACAATAATAAATAAATAATGAGATGCGAAAGACATTTGCTATTCCTACTGTCGATTAGTAAAGAGAGCGAAGGGTGTAAGTTCTTACACCGCGGGTTCAATTTCGATCGCGGGTTCAATTCCATTTCCTAGCCGGAAGGCCCTGATGTTGCATTTTTCGCAACTGGTCCTGGTTTGGTCTTAAATGTATATATTCTACACTCGAAATTTTCCTTCACCTAAAATTACCTAGAACATATATCCATATCCATCTCTCTGACGAAGGGCCTTTGCTCGAAACGTTAGAAATCCCCGTTCAATAATTTTGGCAGTACTCAAACCATACTTTAGAATATGATCATACCCACTCAGCCAATCAGCGTCCACAATTTTGATGCTCTATATTCTATAAACTGTCTCTATATACTCATTGGTATGCTCTAAAGTGTGTATCAAAAAACCGGAACCCGTAGAAAATGAATTAGTATTCTTTTAAAACAACCTATTGTAGTAGTTTGAAAGCCCTAAAAGCGCTGCGTTATAAATTAATCAGCACATAAGTTAAACAGGAAGAGAAAAAAACTTTTAAATACTTTCACCATGCATACACTTCAAGTTATCTTAATTTCCCAGGTGTATAAGACCGTGTTTTTTACGCATCCGTGGCTCCAAGGTGCAGGGCTTTCAAACTACAATAGGTTGTTTGAACATAATACTAATTCATTTTCTAAGGGTTCTGGTTTTTTTTATACACACTATACAGAGCATACTAATCAGGCTTTAAAACAAAGCAAAACAAAGGCGTTTTCCTTCGTTTTAAAGCCTCATTAGTATGCTCTATATGGAGCAAACTAATGAGTATGTAGAGCATACTAATTAGTTACATAAATTCACTAGAACATATAGAATAAAACAATCTTGTTTTATTCTATATGTTCTAGTGAATTTATGTAACTATTTTTCCACCGAATTCTTGTGGGTATGATCATATTCTAAGACGGTTAGACAATGAATGCTCGTGTCCTATGGAATATAGTGTCCCTCGCACAGATAGAAGGCCACTTGGCCCTTCGTGGCCTATCTATGCTCGGGACACTATATCCCATAGGACACTATTCATTGTCTAACCGGTCATTACTGCGGCGGGGCGGCGGAAGGTTGCATGTATACAGTAAGTACATGTATAAGGATATGCTGATCGTGTCAGAACATTTGATGATTTCAGTAACCATACAACATTTATCCAACATTTCTTTCAACAGTTACGATGCAACTGCGGAACCAAACAAAGGCTGCAAACTAGGTCGATTGGTTAACCATGGCGTACGCAAAGAAATTAATGCAAAAATGAAGGTGTTAAAAGCAGATGGTAAACCTGCCCTGTGTTTATTTGCATTGAAAGACATTCTTCCAGGGCACGAGATATTGTACGACTATGGACAGAAAGATTATCCTTGGCTTAAAAAAAGGTAAATATTGTTGAAATCAATTAGTTCATGTCGCCAACATATTTTTCCTTTCGCCAAACAAACAATAGATGTGGGTATCTTATTAAAGTTGTCAAGATATGCGCAAAAGCAATGTAAATATATTTTATCAGAAGAAACGTATACTATATTTATCCAATATAACTCATGCACTCTGATTGGGTGAGCAACTCAACAACTAATGACCTATACACAATGAGTAGCACAGTAAAGCCTTTTTACCAAAACAACAATTTCACCCTTCCTTTTTGCTATACCCCTGAACTAGCGAACAAAGCGTGGATTCGATAGATCAAACTAGAGAACATGAACAATGTTGACGTTTTACCAATTTGCCAGGATGGTTTAACTTTACATACTGTATATTATCCTTTCAATGTTTAAAATTTTGTCCACATTGCTTATGCAAAAATTGTGAACAGGACTACAATAGGATTATACTGTGGCACCAACTTATATGACAATCAGGGTACTGTTGAATGATAAAGCTTTAAGTGAACACAACATATTCATGTTTGGAATTACTGGTTGTAACTAGCAATACATGAAAGCAACAAACCCTCGCCCGCTCTATATGCATTTTTGTAACACACACACACACACACACACACACACACACACCAATTTCTGTTTTTTTTTGTTGTATTAATAACACACAGAAAACACCCCAGAAAATTAATTAGCAAAGTTCATATGTAGTCATGTATTGACACACAGAAAGAGCATGCAAAATCAATATTAAAAAAAACAAAACAAAACAAAAAAACCCGAGATGAACCACATGACAAATTTTCATTCAAACATAGATAATAGTGGCCATAAAAGACAATGCCAACGTTCAAGCGTCCAAAGACAATGCTAAAGTCTAGACAAGATATTATTTTCAAGATTTCTTCCGTTTTAACTCAGCTAAACTGGTAAATACGAATTTCCTACCGTTAAACCTTCTGCTTTTCACCACAAACACTGCCAATTCAGTCTACTATTTTCAGATTGTTTTTCTCGTTCGGTTTCTTACTTTATTCGTTGTTGAATATGACAAGGCATCATTCAGTTCTCTTCAAGATCTAAAAAGACGTTTGTTTCAAATTGCTTCATCATTCTTTCCCGGGTTAAGTAGAATACCCCAGAGGGGAATTCTTTACCGGCTTTGAACAGTTTCAGGACACATCCTTATTCTTACAGTTACATTTCGCTCAGTATCGTTTTCGGTCATTATCGTAATTTTAAGCTTTTTTCAGTGGTTTAAGTCGTATTTATAGTTGCCTCTTCTCGCTGCGACATCTCTTCTTAGCCTTCCTTCTTTGGTCTTTTTCCATAGTAATATTAATGTACATTTTAGCTGAAATCATTTTTTTCTGGCAAAGATTTCCTTCAGGTCATGGTCGTTGAAAAATTATTTCGTAATCCAACCGAACTTATAATTTGTTGACGTAAATTTAAATAATTTGAATAATTTAAAGGTTAGTTACCAGTACCCTGGTATCAGAACTGCGCAAGTTGCGGATTTGTTGACATATATTTCAGAATTATTTTCAGGTTTCAGAATTACTTTCAGGTTTTCATCTCGCGTGTAATTTCGCGTGTACTAGCATGAAAAGAGGTGCATGTGTATTAGCTATTATTTAATAGCGAGGGCCGAATGCCCGAGGGATTTTACTAAATGACCCTTATCGAGCGGGACGTTTAATAGCTAATATGCACCTCTTTTTATGCTATTCCTTTGTAATATGTTGGCGGGTATTTCTTTTGTTTGACGTCAAACCGGGTATAACTAGTTCTAATCAGACCTGGTTTGACATCAACGGAGGTAGGATTAGTAAGAATGAATATAATGAGGTATATTAGTTGTTAATAGACCTGTGAGAACAAGAGAAATACCCGCAAACATGATATTACTTATAATAAATGGTGCCCACGCACGCCGAGAGTAGCACCCTCACCGGGATCGGGGATAATAGCTCATCATACGCCTTTTGTAAGGAGAGATATCGGCATTGCATATAAAATTGTGCGCGGTAAATGCAATTATTACATGGCGGGTTTGTATACGCAAAACAATGCATGCTGATTTATTCGCACTAGGTTAATAAGTCTTTAATCAAACCGAGTCATAAGATACGTGAATTTCGTGTAGCTTAAGAACCTAACCCGAAGTTTATTAGCGATATATATTTCAGCGATTATAGCGATTTATATCGCTAATAAACTGACGGGTTATGTTCTTAAGTTATTTCTAATATGATCAAGGAGGAATTCAATAGGAAAATAGCTTGTGATGAGGTTCTATTGTTATTGCGAGGTTTATAAGGTTGGGTTTATAACCTGTATATAAACCGCCGTACATCAAAGAAAACCGACTTGATCATACTATACAGTATGTTCCAAATTATTATGCAAATCAGTCTTTTGGACATATACTCCCAAGTTACTGATCGACTGCCATGAAATTAACATTTACTGATAGTTACGTCATATGGTATCTATAGTGAGAATTTTTACAAAATACGTCGAGTAATTTGAAAGTTATGATAATATTCACAAAAATGGCCAAATTTTCGTGTTCCAAATTATTATGCAAATTCTGCGTTTGTACTGAAAAATTGCCGTGAACATACTGTTCTAAGTATTAAAAAGAACAGAATTAGCCTTGATGCTGACAGTGTAAAATTACTTGATGTTGCCAGACAGAATCCTCAGAAAGCATGGAATATGATGAAATACTGGAGATTATTAGTTATCAAAAAGTACCAGTGAAAAAAGAAAAAATAGAACAAAAACCATGCTGATAGTCTACAATTAAGAGCAAATTCGTCAAGGTGGCATGTCTATATGCAGTCTGGAGTTCCAAATGTTTGTGAAACAGCGAGCAGTGGAATTTGAAACGCTACGAAATACGACCTTTCACCTCCTTTCACGGACCAGGTTGAAACACCGGGCATCACAATTGAGCTCAACATTATTTAATACAAATTTACAGGCCCGTTTTACTTACTGTTGTATGCCGTATAGTATTGATAGCGCAAATCGAGGAAAAGAACATGGCTTTTCCATGGCATCCAGAATAAGTGCAAGGAGAGAAATGGAGTTGGGAAGTATTTTTTGAATTGAAATCATAAATCAGCTCTTTTGTACTCTTAGAAATCTACAACTGATAACCGCGTATTTTTAACTCAAAAACTACCTATCCACCCTCTTCCAGGTCTCTCATTCTGTATGGGCGTGCTCGACAACTTTCAAGACATTTGCTGATGAATCTAGCATGGCATTGAAGCGTTACATAGGACTCGTTTGTGAATAAAACGGTTTGAAAATGTTAAGAAACGTAGTTCGTATCACAACATTCAGGTTAATCCAGATGCCTGGTCTTAAGTATGTGCAGAATCAATATCAATTGACTCATTCACAGCTAGTCAGCTACCTGAATGATTGTAAATCTCTATGTTCTACAAATGTTTGGAAATCTGGTCTGCAAAAATATTTGCTTCTTTCATAAAAGGAGGTGTTTCCACACCACTCTCTTAATAGCAGCTAGTTACCAGCCTACTTTTTAGCTGCTTTTGCTTTTGTCACAGGATTTGTTTTTTATATTTTTGAAACTTTTATATTCCTATCTTTCTGCTCTTGTTTTTCCCAGGAAAAAAATTCTCGACCAATTTTCAGTACAAAATGCAAAATTTGCAGAATAATTTGGAACACGAAAATTTGGCCATTTTTGTGGATATTATCATAACTTTCAAATTACTTCACATACTCTGCAAAACTCTCACTACAGATACCGTATGACATAACTGTTAGGAAGTGTTAATTTCACGGCAGTTGTGGAATAGGTTAAGAATATATGTCCAAAAGACTGATTTGCATAATAATTTGGAACATACTGTAATATAGATAAAACCCTCATCTCCTTTGGTAAGTTCGTGCGACAAATTGTCACAATGGTTTACCATAACATACCACAATATTCTGCCTTAATATATACTGTAGCACAATTCTTCTGTAACACAGGTTGAGGCCATTTCTGGAAGGGAAAATAAGAAAAGTGAAGTAATCAAAGAGGAGACAGACAACGAATCTACAGGTAAGAATGTCAATGCCAAATCAAAATTTAAATACAGATATGGAGACCTTTTTACAAAGGAATTCGTACACTACAACACTACTTCGAAGTTATATGGCGCAAGCAAAACAAAATATCAAACTGGGGTTGAAAGCGCGGCTGAATTTTCAAACGAATCGATATTTATCAATATACTAAATCATTGTATAACAACAAGAAAAATGTTAAGTTTTTCAAAATAGGAAGCTTTTCGTCAAAAGCATAGTTTGAAAGTATCAAAGTTTATGCAAAATGATCACATTACACTATTCGACGGGAAAATTTAGTTTATCGGGCATTACCTTCTATTTCTTGTCTCTGCATGGCAATTTTTACATTTCATTCTGGCACACAAAAAAAACCCCATTTATCCAGTTAGGAAGATGTCTCGACAACAACAGACTTAACAACTATCGCATTCTCACTGTCTCTGTTTGTAGCGTCTTTAAATCCTATCCATGCAAATTACAGCATTTATTTGCAATTACATTTACATAACAATGCTGATTAGTCATTGCAAATACATGTAAAGCTAATGTTACACGCTGCAATTTTTTCTGTAACTTGTGTTGTGAAAAAAAAATGTTGCAAGTTGCACGAAGTGTTTTAGCGTGTAACACCTCTTCGTGCAACTTGTTTTTCAAAATTGCAAGTTGCATGAAAAGTAGAACTTGGTTCTACTTTCTGCAACAAATTTCGGCAAGTTGCATTGATTTTCTTACATGTAGCACCCTTTCATGCAACTTGTGTCCCGCAACAATTTTTTTTTCGCGACACAAGTTGCAGCAAAAATTGCAACGTGTAACATTAGCTTAATATTCAATAAAAAAAAAGGGCAGATAATAAAATGAGAATTACTACTTCTAAAATTATAAGGCCTACTCAGTTTGTGTTCCAGTGGGGGAAGACAAACATTGTTTGCCAAGATTTACCAAGTAATCCCACTTAGGATATCTAGTCTTTTTACGAAAGGCTTTTTTTTTATATATAATTGCACCTAAGATTTGACAGTTGATGAAGACACAAAGGAAAAGCAATATGTGAGTATCTAAAAATTTTACGTTCTGTACAACACAAGACTAAAATGATATAATCTAAAATAAATATGAAACGAAAATTACGTTTCTTTTATTCCAAAGAATAATTAAAATAGAAACATGTTACATCTTTTCAGTTTTTCAGATTTTCGTTTCCTTGCATGGTTTTGACATACACACGTAAAAATGTCACAGCTTGTCAACAAGATGCGTTCGCACTGCTTGTTCCCGGCTGTTGACAAGTCTGGAACAAGTTGTTAACATCTTGTAACAAGGTTGATGATGGTATCTGCAGGCTTGCAACAAGTTGTCCCAACAAGTCTGATATCGTCTGCAGGTAACAAGTCGCTACCAGCCCGCATTTGTTGTCATCAACCTTATAGTGACTTCCTACGAACAGACTGTATTAGACTTGAGACAACTTGTAGCAGGTCTGATACCGTCATCAACCTTGTTAAAAGATGTTAACAACTTGTTCCAGGCTTGTTTCAATAACTGGGAACAAGCAGTGTGAATGCATCCTGATATCGGCTTGACGACAGTCTTGTTACCAGATCTGTCACAACTTGTGCGTTTTTACGCGTGTGGTAGGTTCGTTCTCACAGCGGGAAAACAGGACGCAGATTTTAGCCGCAGCTTAACCAAGTGAAGAACACTGCTTGTATGAACGGTCAATTCTTCAATCATCCGCAACTTAAATAAGAATCACAGAGTTGAAGCCACAATAAGACGCAAATTATTGAAGAATTGACCGTTTATACAACTTCTTCCCGACCAATTATTTGAGCAGCGACTTATCTTACTCAGCTTCGTTTCTCTCGTATAAACGTCCCCATTTAGTTTGTTTGAAACGCATGCGATTTCGTTTAATAATAGCGAAGATATATATACGTTTTCAGATAAGTTTTTACACATGTTTGACGTTTTACTTTTGACATCAAATTAACCCATCAAACAAACCCAAATACTCTATCTCAAAAACAAGACAAAGAAATCAAAATTTACAAAAGATGTTCTTTTGTACTTTTAAGTGTTCTCTCAAATAGTGCAAATTTAATCTTCTTTTCTTATCCACTGTAAGGTACAATTTGTAAAGCATCTAAATTAAAAACTAAATAACATACTTGTAATAACAATAGCCAACAATATAAGGATTGTACAGCAATTGTAAAGCGAAACAACAGGAATACAGAGGAATTCAAATAAAGAATGATCATGTATTTTTATGATAATGGTTTACATTACATACCATATTCTGTTTTTAATGTTTAACACTGTTCCACGATTCTTCTGTAACACAGGATGAGGCCATTTCTGAAGGGGAAAATAAGAAAGGTGAAGTGATCAAAGAGGAGACAGAAAATGAATCTACAGGTATGAATGTCAATGCCAAATCAAAACTTAAAATAGTTATGGAGAACTTTTTACAAAGGAATTTGTACACTACAACACTACTTCGAAATTATATAGCACAAGAAAACCAAATATTAAACTGAGGTAAAAAGCGTGGCTGAATTCTCAAACGAAACGATATTTATCAATACAAGGCCTTCTCAGTTTGTGCTCCAGTGGAGGAATAAAATTAAGCTAAATATTGTTTGCTAAGAATCCAAGCTTTACCTAGTATTCCGGCTTAGTATATCTAGTGTTTTTGTGAAAGGCTATTTTTTTGCACCTTAGATTTGACAGATGATGAAGACACAAAGGAAAAGCAATATGTGAGTATCTAAAAATTCTTACTTTCTGTACAACACAAGGTTAAAAAGATATATGTTTAACACTGTTCCACAATTCTTCTGTAACACAGGATGATGACATTTCTGGAGGGGAAAATAAGGAAAGTGAAGTAAGCAAGGAGGAGACAGAAAATGAATCTACAGGTATGAATATTAATGCCAAATCAAAACTTAAAATAGATCTGGAGAACTTTTTACAAAGGAATTCGTACACTACACTACAACACAACTTCGAAATTATATGGCACAAGAAAACAAAATATTAAACTGAGGTAAAAAGCGTGGCAGAATCCTCAAATGAATCGATATTTATCAATACAAGGCCTTCTCAGGTTGTGCTCCAGTGGAGGAATAAAATTAAGCTAAATATTGTTTGCTAAGAATCCAAGCTTTACCTAGTATTCCGGCTTAGGATATCTAGTGTTTTTGTGAAAGGCTTTTTTTTTGCACCTTAGATTTGACAGATGATGAAGACACAAAGGAAAAGCAATATGTGAGTATCTAAAAATTCTTACTTTCTGTACAACACAAGGTTAAAAAGATATATGTTTAACACTGTTCCACAATTCTTCTGTAACACAGGATGATGACATTTCTGGAGGGGAAAATAAGGAAAGTGAAGTAAGCAAGGAGGAGACAGAAAATGAATCTACAGGTATGAATATTAATGCCAAATCAAAACTTAAAATAGATCTGGAGAACTTTTTACAAAGGAATTCGTACACTACACTACAACACAACTTCGAAATTATATGGCACAAGAAAACAAAATATTAAACTGAGGTAAAAAGCGTGGCAGAATCCTCAAATGAATCGATATTTATCAATACAAGGCCTTCTCAGGTTGTGCTCCAGTGGAGGAATAAAATTAAGCTAAACATTGTTTGCTAAGAATCCAAGCTTTACCTAGTATTCCCGCTTAGGATATCTAGTGTTTTTGTGAAAGGCTTTTTTTTTGGACCTTAGATTTGACAGTTGATGAAGACACAAAGGAAAAGCAATATGTGAGTATCTAAAAATTCTTACTTTCTGTACAACACAAGGTTAAAAAGATATATGTTTAACACTGTTCCACAATTCTTCTGTAACACAGGATGATGACATTTCTGGAGGGGAAAATAAGAAATGTGAAGTACACAGCAAAATTGAGAATTCTTACCTAGAACATTGATTCTCATTTTAAGCAATAATTTTCTTAAAATAAGAAAAATGTTCTTGCCTAGAACTAATTTTACTTAAAACAAGAAAATTATTTCTAACCAAGAATATATCTTACTTAAAACAAGAAAATATTTTCTTGACAAGAATAAACCAAGAATTGATTTCACTTAAAACAAGAAAATATTTTCTTAACAAGAATAAACCAAGAATTGATTTTACTTAAAACAAGAAAATATTTTTTGGCAAGAATAAACCAAGAATTGATTTCACTTAAAGCAAGAAAATATTTTTTGGCAATATTAAACTAAGAATTAATTTTGCTTAAAACAAGAAAATATTTTCTAACCAAGAATAAAACGAGAATTTGTTTTACTAAAACAAGAACAAATTTTCTTACCACGAATAAAGCAAGAATTGATTTTACTTAAAACAAGAAAAGTCAAAAAATACGCACCGCGCTTCCGGGGGGACCGGGGGAGCGTCGAGGGGCAGTCAATACTTTCTTACCAAAAATTGATTTTACTTAAAGAAAGAAAATATTTTCTTGCAGCGAGCTACACACTATTTATTTGATTAGACACAAAACTGTCAATTGACCTAAATCTTCTAAGCATAAGTAGAAATATTGATTTGCAATGTCCTTATTAAGACCACGCGAGGCTAACGCGGGATAATTATCCCATGATGACGCGGGAACCCGGGGGCGGCGTGTTTTCGAAGTTCGTTGGCCGTTGGCGATTGTTTGTCATTATGGCTTTGTAATTTATTGCTTGTTTTGTAAATGGTTCTTCGCTAGACGTATACAGACGATGGATGCGATCACATTATTGAAGGTAAGTCATAGATTCTTACATGTAAATCAGCAATTTTGTATACTGATTGGTGATTCAGCAAATGTATGTAGCTTCATTTATTTATTCGCTAGTCGCTACGGAATAGAAATGTTCTTACAAAGATTTGCCGTTTGATCCTTACAAAATATGTTTATTTTCTTAGTTTATAAGTATTACAATTGAAGGAGTTACTTATGGTTTGTTTTGGGAATTGACAAATTGTTTGTGTTGATCAACAATTGTTGATGGCGGCAATTTTGAATACATAACAATGCATAGGTAAAATTCATTTACTAAAAGTCGACCATTTGGTTCCCCTTTTGATGCTGTTATGTTTCGATATTTAATTTAAGAAAAGGCTCTACTGTGTTAACAACACAGCTTGACAACTAGATATTCCTAGACAGCAATGTTCTTTGTTTGGAATCTGCGGGCAAACTTATTACAGTATGGATTGTATGCTATAAACCAGACTGCAAAGAATATTAAACATCATTGTTACCTTTTTGTTTGCATGTTCAGAGTTAATTAAACAAATGTTCAGCAGTTAATCCATGGTATTGTTGAGAGTTAAAAAAATAAGGCTTTTCTGATATATTTGTATTGTTTCAGAAGCACTTGCCTGATACAGGCTGATCATAGTTACACACAAGGTTACAACAATCTTTAATGCTGGAAGGCCTGTGTAGTTGCATTTTTCGCAACTGGTCCCGGTTTGGTGTTAAAATGTATATAGTCTACACTCAAATTTTCCTTCACCTAAAATCCCTAGAACATAAATGTAGTCACATGGTTTGCATGAAGCTTCAGCTAGTGCCAGGCTAAACTTACTATAATTATTTAATTTTGCAATGTATTGGTGCAAACCAAGAAGGGGATACACAAGGGTATACTTGGCTGTATACTAACAAAATCTTTGTGTTAGTTTATTAAAGGATTATCAAGACCAAAATCGTATACCTTAGACTGGAAATGATGATAGTACTGGAACCCCAATTCATGACAGAACAAAATAAATAAAGAGAACATTGTTCTTTGAGTTTAGACGTGTGTGAAAAGATATCAATTGATTTAATGGTTAGTATCTAATGTAAAGTTTTATTTCTTAACAGTTCTGTAGTTATCACATTCATGCACACGTTTACAAATGATGGTTCAAAATTGAAGCTTTCAACTGTTTTGGATTAAGAATTTGTTAAAAAATTATGTGTCTAGTAGTGCAATATATAGTTTTCATACTAAAACTTTAATCAATTAAGGCCACTATTTGTTGCATATTAGTTTCTCATTTTCCCACTCACATTTTTTCCCAACTATTCCAGCCCAACTCAAGTTTTATTATTATTATTATTATTATTATTATTAATGTTATTATTATTAACACAACCATGAGGAAACCTCAGCTCAGAAATCACAAAGGAGCTTGGGTGTCATTTGGTGTGGTCATGTTTTTTCATGTGCATGTCATATGCCTGTATTTTTAACATACTGCGGTACTTAGTTCTGCTTTTCAATGTACTGTACTGCCCCAATAATGGGTTAATGGTAATGGCTGCCCTCCCGCATGAACTTTTGGTAAAGTCCTGGATGAGAAACTAATATATATGCAACAAATAGCTGCCTAACATGAAATTCATTACTTAATCCTGGGGGTATTCACATATGCTGAAAAAATTAAGAAACATGTACATGGACTGAGATGTGCTGTGTAGGCTTGTAGCAACTACATGCAAACTTTATCCTACCAGTGTCAGCACATTTCTCAATAAAGAGGTTATAATAATCATAGTGATGAAATCACATTTTAATTAGAGGTGCTACATGTATTGTTACCACATTTTAGTTAAAATATCTAGTGTGGAAAGATTATTAGATCTTTATTCAAGAATTTTCACACCACAGAATTTTCTATCTGTCAGGGACTGATCATTTTATTTATTAATATGTGATTATAACTGGGTCAGGTAAAATTGAGCCTATGCTGGGTTCCAAATTACCTGTTGCTTGATTGCCCCAGAGCAACCAAAGTTTTACTTTGGCAAATAGATTTTGGCTTTTGGTTAATCATGGAGAGATTTTAATAGCTCATGAATTAACCACCCAATGCTAAATATCAAGAAAAAAGAAAGGACTCAGTCAGGCATATGAATAAAAAATATGCAGTGCCTACTGTATATACTGCATGTGTTGCACAATAAAATACATTTTAAACAGTTCTATTTAGTGAAAGATAAGATTTTGGCCAACCAACCAAGAATTCTATTACAGCCTCACATTACCTACAGTATCATTTGTTTGCTGGTCTTAATTTTTGCAGTTTGCAGGCTGTAATTTAGACCTGCCATATGTATTTACCACTAACGCTTTTATCTGTGCTTCCCACTTAAGTTAAACCTTTATTTCAATATTACTTTTGACTTTTTGTAATGTTAAGATGATGAGCAACTTGACAGGTGGCTGTGGAAGTGGTCCAGCTTTACCCCTGGTCTTATGGTGTCTGGTTGTGGAAGGCAAATCCTGTGTATGTTCAAGAAAAGCAAAATGTTTGAAGCTGTTGTGACATTATTGGCAATATTCTAGTAATTGGATTTCGCATACACTGTACTGACCTGTACATATCTTCAAGGATGGTGGATGTTGCTGTGAGAGTTGCAAGACCTAATCTTTGGTGACAAGTGTCATCCTGGTGTGATTTTAAATTGGATGTTACCAAAACCCTGAATGACTTGCAAAAGTATTGCTCTAGTGGAGAATGTTAGAACATTCGTATGTATAATGTCTGCATGTTTTTTATATAATTTATACTGTTAGTATTCCTAAATTTGACTTTCTGTAGACATGTTTCGGTAAACTTATGCCAGTACAAGATATGAAAGAATTATTTTGATAAATATTTAAATAATTATTCTTATATTCTATTGAAGATGGCATAAGTTCCCAAAACATGTAGACTACATTAAAAAAATTTGTCATTTACTTGAAGTATATAGTAACTTTAGTGCTCTTAAGAACACATGGAAATAACTAATAAATAATGCAACTCAGTACATGTACATTTAATTTTTTCTTAAAATAAGAATTTTCTTGTTTCTTAAAACAAGAATCCATTCTAGAATCAGTGCTAGAAAATTTTACTTACTTGCAGACTATTTTTACTCATTTTAAGTAAAAATATTCTTTATGAAATTCTAGTCTAGAATAATATTCTTACTATACTGACAAGAATTATTTTGCTTGTTTTAAGCAATATGTTACTTAAAACAAGTAATTTTTTGCTTGAAACAAGAATTGCACGAGAATATTATTTCTTATTTTAAGTAAAATTATTCTCGAAAAATTCTAGGTAAGAATAATATTCTTGACAAGATTCTTGACAAGATTCTTGGTAAGAATATTATTCTTACTATACTGACAAGAACAATCTTACTTGTTTTAAGCAATTGTTTGCTTAAAACAAGTATTTTTTTTCTTAAAATAAGAATCAGGATTTTGCTGTGTAAGCAAGGAGGAGACAGAAAATGAATCTTATACAGGTATAAATGCCAATGCCAAATCAAAACTTAAAATAGATATAGATAACTTTTAACAAAGGAATTTGTATACTACACTACAACACTACTTCAAAATTATATGGTGCAAGCAAAACAAAGTATTAAACTGAGATAAAAAGCGTGGTAAATTCTCAAACAAATCGATATTTATCAATATACTAAATCATTGAATAACAACAAGAACTAGAACCCAAGGATAGTGCAAAGTTTCACAGAGCAATTAACAGTGTATTTTGACATAAAAACACATTTGAGCTTTTTGCATTGCAAATGATTTATTTTGCTTTAAATTGGACGATACATGTATGTACATGTAATACATTGTACAATTCAATGAAAAGTCTTGAGGATACAGCATGAAAAAATCTTTCTAATAGTTAGACATTTCAATTTAACTGCTGTATTACTTCTAGTTTACATTATTGATAAACAGTTTGAGTTTACCCATTCCACCAAAGTTTGTCCACTACTGTACATCCAAATTTACCCACTCCACCCATGTTTGCCCACTTCACTGAAGTTTGCCCAATACACCCAAGTTTACCAGACTCCAACCCAAATTTGCCCACTCCACCTTGCCCACTCCACTGAAGTTTGCCCACTCCACCTAAGTTTGCCCACTCCGCCCAAGTTTGCCCAATCCATTGAAGTTTGCCCACTCCACCCACGTTTTCCCACTCCACTGAAGTTTGCCCACTACTGTACACCCAAGTTTACCAGACTCCAACCCAAATTTGCCTACTCCACCCAAGTTTAGCCACTCCACTGAAGTTTGCCCACTCCACCCAAACTTGCCCACTCCACCCAAGTTTGCCTACTCCACGCAAGTTTGCCCACTCCACTCAAGTTTGCCCACTCCACCCAAGTTTACCCACTCCACTTGAGTTTGCCCACTCCACCTAGGAAAATAATTTGGGTGGAGTGGGCAAACTTGGCTGGGGGAAGTATTTACACATTTCATACTAGTTAATGAAGATAAACATGGTTAGGAAACTCGTCAAAAGTCATTGTTTTAGGTCTTTGTCCAGGTTTATGGAAATTTGTGCACAGTCACGCTTACTGAATGTATTGTATTTCTGTATAATGAATTCATCATCCAATAGCAACGTTTGAGTTCAATCGCTCAACCGTAATTTTGAAATATTAATAAACCTAAAACAAAAGACTTGTGCACGGTCAGGTACCATTCAACATAAATTGTATTCAATTGTTAGCCATTTTGAAGTTTGCTGAGTTTCCAAACCATGGCTATTTTCTATTAACTATGCACATTTCTTCTATATTATTTAATTATAAGATTGAAGACTGCAAATAATACAGACTATAACTTATTGCTTGATGTGATTGAAAGAGTTTTGACAGGATATACAGCATACACAAAATAATAAACAAATAGTAAATACAGTAACCATGCCTCTTATAGTGTTATAAATTGCTCTAATGCTGTGGCAAAACTGTCAATGTATAATTAATGACAAATCTAGAACTCATCTGATTGAGTCCATCAGATTATTTTGCAGAAATTGAATAAGTAAAAATATGTTCTAAGCTGACCTAGAACAGCAGTTGGTATAAAATGCCCCTTGCAATAAAACACTGTCAATTGTTGTCGAGTTCCTGTGCCGCACACGTAAATAACGCCGATAAACTCATGAAAGAGCACTGCTTTCCTATTTAGACTGACCAACGAATACTTCTGAAAGGAAATAGCTACCGAAAATACACTTACCTCGAAATTTTGCACTAAAAATTGTCTCAATATTAAAAAGCGCACAAAAAGACATTGATTGTGGACAGAATCACACCAGTACACAACTGAGTTTATCGGCTATATTAAGTCCCGCTAAAGAAAGTTTATGCATTCAGCGCCCTTTGTTCATCATACCTGAGCGGCTTATATCATACCACCCTTTAAAGACAGTCTCTAATTTGAGTCTATATTTTTAAAAAATAGCAAGTTGTGGCTGGGCGCTAGTCCTCAACAGTGAAATAGCAACTAAAAACTACTGAAATACGCTTACCTCGACATACATGATACATGTAATCCTTTCGCTCAGATCATATTTAATTAGCCCACATAATCTTTATTTCGACAAGAGAATTCATCGCCTCCTCTCTCGCTAATCATAGTCAATGCTCTATCGTACCAGTATATCCGCCATGTCGCAGTCGAGGTAAAAATTTAGTTTCGCGCGTGCACAGAAAGATTATAACAAAACCGGGGGGAAAGCCATAGGATAACATCGTTATTCTGTTTTAATATACTCAACATATATACTTCAAGATTAAAATGTAATATTTGACTTATAAATGATATTGGGCATTTCACTCGATTACACAGCATGTTCTAAGGATTTAGGGTGAGGGAAAATTCGAGTGTAGAATATATACTTAAGTCTTTCGAAAGATACCTGCAAATAACGTTTTAAGTTGTCTTAGTTATCAGTGAATCTCTTTAAAATACCTATTAAATGACAATCTAATGTCGCGAGTTGCACTAAAAATGTTAAGTTTTTCAAAATTGGAAGATTTTCGTCAAAATCATAGTTTGAAAGTATCAAAGTTTATGCAAAATTATCACATTGCATTATTAGACGGGAAAACTTAGTTATTGGGCATTAGGGACATTAAGATTGGCGTTTACGACAAACCGCAAACGTCAAGATGTCACGTGACCTCGCGCTTGCCGTCAGGTTTGCCGTCCGCGGTCCACGTTTCAACGCCAAGACCTGCTTCTAGACGTAAGTCATTTACCGCAGAGATTTTTCGCTACATAACCATTGCAAAGCCACGTTTATAGCATACAAAATGTTTCCTTCTTGTTTCAAGAACTATAATTTCTGATTTATGGAGCTCTATAGCAAATCGTCCAGACGAATTTCAATGTCTGATTCAAGTGGTAGGAGTGGGCTAAAAACAAATACGGCGCCGTGCTCAGCCCAAGAGAACAACTTGTCTTTTTCTGGCTTTCCTAACGATAATGGTTTACATTTCTTTTGAAAATAGTCGACACAGAAGTTACTTATGCCTTACGTGGTATTTTCTTTCTAGGAAATGGCTCTCTTTTGATGGTCTAGCCTATCGTACGATATATTGCTTTGCCTTAAATGTATTTGAATCTTAATGGCCTAAAAACACATACTGCGAACGGCAAACGGCTGACCTCAAACTGCAGTTTGCGGTTTGCAGTAAACGCGAATATTACCTTCGATCTATTTCTTGTTTCTGCATGGTAATTTTTGAATTTCATTCTGGCACGTAAAAAAACCCATCTATCCAGTTAGGAAGATGTCTTGACAACAACAGAGTTCACCATCTCACTACCACTTTGTTTGTAGCGTCTTTAAATCTCACTCAGGCAAATTGTAGCAGGCCACTTCTGAATTATGACCAATTGTGAATTGTTTAAAATCTTTATTTGCAATTACATTTACATAACAGGTCAATCAGGGATGTAGCCAGCAGAGAATGAGTGCCGGGTAAAAGAATCAAATGACACGATTAGGGGGGGTATAAATTCGGACAGACTTGGTAAAACTTTAATACTATACTTCAAATGTTTTCTTGTTTTACTGTATATACAAACAGTTGCTCACTACTCAGCACTGTGTAGAGATTTCACTCCAATATTCAACTTCAAAATAATATTTTAGTGACTAACACTATCTAGAGACTAGAGACTCAGACAAGTTATGCCAATGTTAAGTAATAAGACGGCGTTTCTTCTTCTTTGCCCACAATTGGACTGGCAAAGTTCCGTACTTATCCAGGAGCTTGATGAATTACATAATTACATAACAAAGATGCTGCTCCACAGAAACTGCATAATGTGCCGGGCGCTTTTGGAAAAACTACTTCGAGTGCCGGGTGCTTATAGTTTGTGCCGGGCAGTGCTGCCCGGCGCCGCCCAGCGTAGCTACATCCCGGAGGTCAATGCTGTTAAAAAGAAATTAGTCATTGCAAATACATGTAATATTCAACATATAAAACAAAAGTGCAGATAATAAAAGGCCTACTCAGTTTGTGCTCCAGCGGAGGAATAAATTTAAGCTAAGCATTGTTTGCCCACGATTTACCTAGTATTCCCACTTGGGATATCTAGTGTGTTTATGAAAGGCTTTTTTTATCTATAATTGTATCTTAGATTTGACAGTTGATGAAGACACAAATGAAAAGCAATATGTGAGTATCTAAAAATGCTTACTTTCTGTTCAACACAACACAATCCTAAAATGATATAATCTAAAGTAAACATGAAACGAAAATTATGTTTCTTTTATTTCAAAGAATTGTTAAAATAGAAACATGTTACATCTTTTCAGTATTGCAGATTTTCGTTTCCTTGCATGGTTTTGACATAGTAGTTCGTTCTCACAGTGGGAAAATAGGCCGCAGACAAGCCGCAGCTTAACCAAGTGAAGAACACTGCTTGTATGAACGGGCAATTCTTCAAGCATCCGCAACTTAAATAAGAATCACAGAGCTGAAGCCACAATAAGGCGCAGATTATTGAAGAATTGATGGTTTATACAACTTCTTCGAAACTAATTACTTAAGCGGCGACTTATCTTACTCACAGCTTCTTTTCTCTCGTATAAACGTCCCCATTTAGTTTGTTTGAAACGCAAATTTGACTTATAAAATAACTTTATGTCACACATAAAATAATACAAATATTATGAAACAAAATAAAATAAAACAAAAATCTACATGTAATGTTTGGTGTTGTTGAAGAAACACACGTACATAATTCCTTTGAAGCGATTTCGTTTAATAATAGCGAAGATATATACGTTTTCAGATAAGTCTTTACACATGTTTGACGTTAAGTTATTTTTGACATCAAATCTACTCATCAAACATACCCAAATACTCTATCTCAAAAACAAGACAAAGAAATGAAAATTTACAAATGATGTTCTCAAATTCATGAATAATTCATGAGCTAATTAGCCAATCACACAGCTCGAGAATGTCACGAGAATGGGCCTTGATACACCGGTAAAACACTGTTTAATCATTAAATACACTGTTTGATCATCAAACACTAGTGTTTCATTTGTTAATTAAACAAAAAAAAACACGAGACGATCGGGTCCCACAACGCCGGCTAATTGGTTCATTGTCTTTCATTTGAGAAGCTATTTCAAAAACTCGTTCTGCGTGTTTGATCACGATTTCAAAACACTCGAAAACAATAAATCTCTTGGGGCTTCGCCTCTCGAGATTCATTGCTTTCTCGTGTTTTGAAATCGTGATCAAACACTCGAACTCGTTTTTGAAATAGTACTTCTTTTGTACTTTAAGTGTTCTCTCAAATAGTGCAAATTTAAGCTTCTTTTCTTACCCACTTTAAGGTACAATTTGTAAAGTATCTAAATTAAAAACTAAATAACATACTTGTAACAATAATAGCCAACAATATAAGGACTGTACAGCAATTGCAAAGCGAAACAACAGGAATACAGAGGAATTCAAATAAAGAATGATCATGTATTTTTATGATAATGGTTTACATTACATATCCTATTCTGTTTTTAATGTTTAACACTGTTCCACGATTCTTCTGTAGGCCATTTCTGGAGGGGAAAATAAGAAAAGTGAAGTAATCAAAGAGGAGACAGAAAACGAATCTACAGGTATGAATGTCAATGCCAAATCAAAACTTAAAGTAGATATGGAGAACTTGTTACAAAGGAATTCGTGCACTACACAACACTACTTCGAAATTATATGGCGCAAGCAAACAAAATAAAAACGGTAAAAAGCGTGGCTGAATTCTCAAACGAATCGATATTTATCAATATACTAAATCATTGAATAACAACAAGAAAAATGTTCAGTTTTTCAAAATTGGCAGCTTTTCATCAAAAGTATAGTTTAAAAATATGAACGTTTATGCCAAATTATCACATTGTACTATTCAGCGGGGGGGAACTAGCTGTTGGGTATTACTTTCAATTTCTTGTCTCCGCATGACAATTTTTACATTTCATAATGGCACATAAAAAACCATTTACGCAGTTAGGAAGATGTCTCGACAACAACGGAGTTAACAACCATCTCACTACCTCTTTGTTTGTAGCGTCTTTAACTCATTCCCATCCGAGGGCTTTCCCAGGGGTGAATAAAATCGTCTGGCGTTAGGCAGAATAAAATACTAAAGACCAGGTCGGACGGGAAAGAGTTAAATCTCACTCATGCAAATTGCAACAGGCCACTTCTGAATTATGTCCGATTATTAAAATTTTTTATTTGCAATTACATTTACATAACAATGCTGATAAAATGAAATTAATCACTGCAAATACATGTAATATTCAACATATAAAACAAAAGTGCCGCTAATAAAATGAGAACTACTACTTTAAAATTATAAGGCCTTCTTCTCACTTTGTGCTCTAGTGGAGGAATAAAATTAAGCTAAACACTGTTTGCCAAGAATACAAGATTTACCTAGTATTCCCGCTTAGGATATCTAGGGTTTTTAAGAAAAGCTTTTTTATCTATAATTGCACCTTAGATTTGACAGTTGATGAAGACACAAAGGAAAAGCAATATGTGAGTATCTAAAAATTATTGCTTACTGTACAACACAAGGCTAAAATGATATATGTTCCACATATATGATACACTGTTCCACAATTCTTCTGTAACACAGGATGATGACATTTCTGGAGGGGAAAATAAGAAAAGTGAAGTAAACAAGGAGGAGACAGAAAATTTATCTTATACAGGTATAAATGCCAATGCTAAATCAAAACTTAATAGATATATGGAGAACTCTTAACAAAGGAATTCGTACACTACAACACGACTTCGAAATTACTAATGGCGCAAGCAAAACAAAATATTCACTGAGGTAAAAAACGTGGTAAATTCTCAAACGAATCGATATTTATCAATATACTAAATCATTGAATAACAACAAGAAAAATGTTAAGTTTTTCAAAATTGGAAGCTTTTCATCAAAAGCATAGTTTCAAAATATCAAAGTTTATGCCAAATTATCACGTTCTACTATTCGGCCGGATAAATTAGTTGTTGGGCATTACTTTCTCTTTCTTGTCTCTGGCAACTTTTACATGTACATTTCATTCTGGCACTTGGGTCTGAAAAGTTGTCCAATTGTTAAAAATCTTTATTTGCAATTACTAATTTCTTATTAACGGAAAACGCGGTCATTACGGAAAAATATCAAACCGAGGTCTTGGCAGTACGGACCGAGCCCACAGGGCGAGGTCTGTTCATAAAAGACCGAGGTTTGATATGTTTCCGCAATAACCAAGCAGACGACGTTAATAATAGGTTTATTATCAGGCATTTTGAAACAACATATCTTACATTACCTTAAGCCCCTGTCACACTCTGTTGCGATCAGAAAGACGATTGCATTGCGCTGAAAAAGTTTCAAAGCGCCAAGCGAAGCTCATTAAGGTCTCTACGAACTGATTGGTGACGCAGTGGACACTGGCTAGGACGGGAGAGGGTCCACATGATCGCCCTTGAGCTCCTAAGTGCCGCCCTTGTTCTGTGCATGCATAAAACAAGCGCCGATGGTCGGCGTTCTGCCAAGGGCGCTGTAATGTCTCAGAAATGTCGCCGTAGAAGCGCAAAGCGAGCGACGTGAGCGTCCCTTAAGACGTAGCAAGGATGCATAGAAGCTACTTGTGGTCGCAGCAAGAAATCAATCTTGTCTTCTGCGACTGCAGTAAGCTTTCATCAGGCTCTCACTGCGTGTCTCTGTCGTCCTTATTACACTCAGTACGTCTCTCTCCCGTCCTTGTTGCACTCTTACTGCGTGGCCACGAGGCTTTATGGACGGGAAAAGGTACCGTCAAGCTGGTTCTAGCCGTTGGAATCAGCACGGTTGGGATTAAATATGCCCAGTCAAAGGGGTACCTACCAGTTTACCCCTTTTCAAAACCTAAGTAGTCTAAGAAAGTCTCATACTTGGTGGTTACTATGAACGTGGAGGTGAAGACATGCCGACTGCCCCCTATGTCTAGGGGAGAAAGAGATGTACAGAACGCCCTACGCGCTAATAGAATTGAGGCAATCAGGGAAAAGACGTTTGATGGGTTAGTGGGGTTGGGTGGTGGTCTTCTCAGGTATGACTTTGCAATACCTATTGATGACGACAGTTTTATACTGATTGAGTATGATGGTGAACAACATTTTCACCCTTCCACTTGGTCGGGTGAAATAACTCAGGAAGAGGCAGAGAGACGTTTTAGGGTACAGAAGAGACATGACGAAATGAAAAACAAATACGCTGAGGACAACGGTCATTCCCTACTCAGGATTCCATTCTGGGATAGGCTTAATATCCATGCTATTATCACAGATTTTTTATAGTGCCACACGGGGGGGGGGGGGGCACGGGGGTGTCGTACTATTTCTAGTTATATAGATGGCTAGTGTAGTTGCTGGTGGACTGTTTAACGCCCTAGCCTTCGCGGGTGCTGGATTCTTGTTTTCAAAGTTAAATCACACCGGATATGAAGCTGAAATCAAAAGACACAACCACGCCCTTGAGCAGCTGGCTAAAGCAAAGGAGAAATGGTATGAAAGCGAGGTAGCTAAAAAGGATAGAATACTGAAGTTAAGACAACAGCTGTCTGACGCCAACGCTGACATCAACACAACGAACCACGCTCTGGATCTGCTCAAAAACAACCTAAGACAGGCTGAGGCTGCTGGGTTGTCCCAGCCAAAGCCTGAGTTGTCTGACTATTACAAGCCATCGGGTGAGATGAAAGAGTACCAAACCCTGTTTATCGGGTCTGTTGGTCTGGTTGGTAGGTATCTGATGTCCAAGCTGGTTTTGTAGGGGTTAAGGGGGTTTATCAGGATTTAGTTATAATGTCTGTCTGCTGGTCGGATTTACCAAAAGGGTTGAAAGACGTACCGTCTTCAAGCGTTGAATGGGTCTGTAAGCAGATTGAGTTAAGGGGATTGAGTTAACAGATCTGACCCGGAATCCACCCGGATGTAGTACGAAACTGTGGTGTGGGGATTGTTCCAGATTTCGTGTACAGGTAAACACAGAGGTGTTCTCCTGTCCAGGGTGTGGTGACACAAAATATGGATATGTTGTCGGGAAATACCGGGCGGCTGTTGGCTCCAAACATTTCGGGCACTCGAGAAACCGTTGGATGAGGGGAAAACTCACTAGAGTCGTCAAGGAACAGTTTGTTGATATTATTTTAGCCGACTTCTTTAAGGTCCTCCAAGTGATGGACAACAGGAAGGGTTTGATAAAAGGTCGTAACTTATCCAGATATAACTATTACATTATCAGATTGTGCTCAAGAAGAGGGATTGAGTCACTGAGTAGCCTGAAGGATCTCAAAAAGGGAAAAACGAAGGATTTGTTTGATAACAATCTGTTTGGGGTTGTGTATAAAGAACTTGGTTGGGATCGTACCCCGGACAGATTCTACAATGAGTGGTTGGGACGACACCTAACGGAATATGACCATTTCTGTTATAAAGATGAGCTCTGACTCAGACCCTGTTATGATCCACCAGGACGACGACTATTCCGACGAAAACATCCGTCTCTACGAGAGGTTGGTTGGTTATGACATAAATCAGTTAGACAGACCCCTGAGGGGTAAAACCAAGTCGTTCAGCTGTGCCGTTGTGTCCCAGTACCCATTGGAACAGGTAAACGCCCTCAGGAATGATGTGGTACGGTTACTACGTCGGGAGTTGACTGAAATGAGGGGGTTGAAGTTCGCTGAAACGTTGGTTGTAACGCTTGAAAAGGAGGTGTCTGGTGGGACAACCTACAAAACGGCTCACTTTAACAGCCACATCAGGACCGTAATCAACGGTAATGATATTAGTCAAGACGTTGACGCCGCGAATGAAAAGGTGGTGGTTGGGGTAGCCCGGTGGATAAGCGAGGGATCTGGCTGGACAGTAAACTCAGTCGACGGTCACTACATCAATCTGACTGTGTACAGTCCACTGGAAGGCTCGTCGTACATCGACCTCCCTAAAGAGTTGAAAAACAGTCGGAAGGGGTTGATCAACGTTAGGAACAATGATGACAAGTGTTTTATGTGGTGTCATCTGGCTCATAAGTTCCCCGTCCCAAAAAAAACACAAAGACCCGCAAAGTACCGAAACCACGTTGACGACTTAGACTATAGTGGAATCAGCTTCCCAGTGACTCAGAAACAGTACAATCGGGTGGAGAGACAGAACAGGATACGTATCAACGTCTTTGGTTACGAAGACAAACTAACCTTTCCGGTTTACGTATCAAAGGAGAACTTCACTGAGTCTATGAACCTCCTGGTTATAACCAACGGGAACAACAAACATTACGTCCTCATCAACGACTTTGATAGGTTCATGTACAACAAAACAAAACACAGGGAGAGAAAGCACTACTGTGTTTACTGCCTCCAATGTTTCAGTTCAGCGGAGGTCCTGGGCAAACACAAGGCTGTGTGTATCAGTGTAAATGGTAAACAAGCCGTAAGGATGCCCGAAGAGGGTAAGAACGTGTTGAAGTACAGTAATTTCCACAAACAGCTAAATGTCCCGTTTGTTGTGTACGCTGACTTCGAGGCGATCACGGAGAAGGTCGACAGACCTGTGGAGGCGTTAGCGCCCTCAGACCAAGAGGAGAAAGAGAAAAAACCATACATGGAAAAGTACCAAAAACATACTGATTGTGGTTATGGGTATAAGGTTGTTTGTTGTTATGACGACAGATACAGCAAGTCTGTCCAGGTGTATAGGGGCCTTGGTGCTGTCAACAAATTTATCGGAAAGATGTTGGAAGAAGTGGAGTATTGTAAGAAGATTCGGAAAGATCACTTCAACCAGGACATGGTTTTGAGTGCTGCTGATGTGGTAGACTTTAGAGACGCTATAAAGTGTCACATCTGTGGCCGGGAGTACATAGCAGAAGACATTCCTGTTCGGGACCACTGTCATGTAACAGGAAAGTATCGGGGATCGGCCCACCAGCTTTGTAACAGAAATCATAGACTAACTGATAAAATACCAGTCATTTTACACAACCTGAGGGGTTATGATAGCCATCTAATCATGGGGGAGATTGGAAAGTTCTCCCAGGAAATTAACGTCATCCCAAACAATATGCAGAAGTACATGGCCTTCATGTTAGGTAAAAACCTTGTGTTTTTGGACAGTCTTCAGTTCATGAGTAGTTCCCTGGACAAGTTGGTTGGAAATCTCCCGGAAAACGCCCTCAGATACACAGCTGAAGAATTCGGTGAAAGGCTAGATCTGATGAGGACGAAGGGTGTTGACTACATGGACAGCTTCAACCGGTTTGGGGGAAATGGAGCTCCCACCAAAGAGTGAGTTTTACAGTATACTGAATGATGAGGGGATATCAGACAATGCTTACCAACACGCTCAGGAGATTTGGACCTCGTTTGGAATGAGGACAATGGGGGACTACCATGACGTGTACCTGAAATCGGATGTGTTGTTGTTAGCTGACGTCTTTGAAAACTTTAGGAAGACTTGTGTTCAGTACTACAAGTTGGACCCCTGTCACTACTTCACCTCACCGGGATTAGCCTGGGACGCCATGTTGAAAATGACAGGAATAGAGTTGGAGCTAATGACTGACATCGACATGTTCCAGTTCATCGAGAAAGGAATGAGATCCAGTTCATCGAGAAAGGAATGAGAGGTGGGGTTAGCTACATAGCTAACAGATACGCTAAGGCAAACAATCCGTATATGAAGGGGTATGACGAAAACGAGGCTGTGAAGTACATAATGTATCTGGACGCTAACAACAGCTGGGCCATGAGCCAGTGCCTCCCAACTGGTGGGTTTAGGTGGGTGAGTGAAGTTGAGTTGAGAAACCTGGATTGGGAACTTTTGGAAAACGACGGTTGGACTGGAATGATACTTGAAGTCGATCTTGAATATCCCACTGAATTTCACGACCTACACAACGACTACCGTTAGCTACCGAAAAGATGGAAATACGGGAAGATATGCTGTCGGGGTATTGTTTTAAAATCAAAGAGAAGTTCGGCGTCAGCGTTGGTGGTGTCAGTAAGTTGGTAACTAATTTGATGGACAAGGAAAAATACGTCGTCCACTACAGAAACCTACAGCTGTACGTCAAGCTTGGGATGAAGGTAAAGAGAGTTCACCGAGTTTTGCTGTTCAATCAGTCCCCCTGGCTAAAGCAGTACATCGACTTCAACACTGTGAAGAGAACCGCCGCCAGGAACGCCTTCGAAAAGGACTTCTTCAAGCTGATGAATAACAGCGTCTTCGGTAAGACGATGGAAAACTTGAGAAAGCATGTGGACGTCCGGTTGGTCACCAGTGAAGAAAAGCTGTTAAAGCTGGTTTCAAAACCAACCTTCGTGTCCGCCAAAATATTCAACGAAAACCTGGTTGCCGTTCACAAAATCAAAGAAGTCCTGACACTAAACCGACCGGCGTACGTTGGTATGTGTATTCTGGATCTGTCGAAAACCCTGATGTATGATTTCCATTACAACTATGTGTTAAGGAAATATGGAAATAATGTTAAGTTATTGTTCACAGATACGGACAGTTTAACATATGAGATTGAAACAGAAGACGTTTACAAAGACTTTTGGGTTGATAAAGACATTTTTGACAACTCGGACTATCCAGAAAGCTCGCCGTACTACAACAAGTCGAACAAAAAAGTCATTGGGAAGATGAAGGACGAAGCGGCTGGCGTTCCCATACCGAATTCGTTGGTCTTAGAAGTAAAATGTATTCGTATTTAAAAGACAACGGAACAGGTGGTAAAACCGTGAAGGGGATTAAAAAGAGTGTTACTAAGAAACAAATCAAACATGAGAACTACAAAGACACACTATTTGGTAAAAAACAAATGTTTCAAAAAATGAAAACCATCCGAAGTGTGAAGCATAAGCTGGGTAGTTATGAAATTAATAAAATATCACTCATGCTTTGATGATAAGAAATACCTGCTGGAAGATGGGATTAATTCTTATGCGTATGAACATAAGAATATTTAATTAAAACCGACAATTAGTCTACAGTAAACAACTCAGAGGTTTGTACGCATGTGCAGTCTGACGCGTGGGACTGCACATGCGTACAAGAAACCAAAACCAAAACCAAAACCAAAACCTTAATTTATGGGTTAAAAGATGATTGGCCGTCCCCTTGCCACCTGCACACGGTTAAACAGTCAATGGAGTAATTTACATACGGATGCACTTGCCCTAACCCCAAAGTCCTATACTATTCTCAATTTATCGAATTTATTCTCAAATTAAATTCAAGCTCTTATGAGGTATTTTAATAAAAAAACAGTTTACCCTTTCAAACAACCTTCCCCGCTGAATCCCAAAAGTGTGCCGGCAACCCCAAGTCCTATACTACTGCAACGCAACCGGCAACACCCATCAGTCGTATTAATGACGCCGCGCCGCAATTTCTTTAAAGATCGCCTGCGTCGTTCATGGGTCTATGCCACTCTGGAAACTTACACTAGATTAAAGGGGCATGAAATCTTGTACAACATATGTAAATTTAAAAAAATGGTATAGAATAGAGCCTGAGAAAATTGTGTTTATATCTGAGGTAAGCTGAAATATGCAATGCCACCCCGTCAGTCGCATTAATGATGCCGCGCTGCAATTTGTTTAAAGCTCGCCTGCCTCGTTCATGGGTCTGTGCCACCCTGGAGACTTATACTAGATTAAAGAGTATGAAATTCTGTAGGACATATGTAAATTTAAAAAGATCGTAAACAGTAGCGCCTGAGAAAATTGTGTTTATGTCCGAGGTAATAGCGAGTTTGAGCAAGGCAACGAAGTACGAAGACGAAGACGTACTTGACAGGTTTTCAACGTCTGTGCATTAAAAAGTGAGCTTGGGGCCAGCGGTTGTTGTTTAACGTCTTCGTTGTGCGGCCTTCGTTGAGAACGAAGGTTTTGACAAAGTTCGTTGTGGCGAGAACGAAGTCCTGGAAGGTAAGATATCTTTATTTGTGTACATTATTTTTGATAATTTTCAAATCAATGATTGCGACTTGGCACAAGATGGTCTAACTGTCATTTAGTAAATTGTTTTGAAACTTTATACAATGAATATTTTGAGTTGTAATGTGCGTGTTCTTGCAGCTCGCATGTATTTAATAATTTGGCTATGTTGTATTGTCGCTGTATAAATTAAAACGAATTTTTCTTTCATGCTTTTGTGATATAAGATATATGATCAAAAAATATATTACACCATTTTACCAGAAGATATCTTTGTTAAATGTAGTTCGAAGTGTTTATAAACTCAGATCAAACTATTATTAATAGATATAATAGTTTGAGTTTAAGGTTTGATTTGACAAACAAGGTTACACTTATATGTAACCTTTTATAACTTAGTGTAATAGTAAACAATCCCTCGAGCTTTGCGATATTCCTGAACTAAATAAACTAAAAGGTATAAGAGGGAAAGAGGAAATACTCGATAATTGAGGACAACATGTCTTTGTATATGATAACATATTTGTGTGCAAACATTTTGAAAAATTGCTTTGTGAAAAGCTAAAACCTGTATTCTTAAAGAGAGTATATTTCCCAAGAGTTGAATTATATATATATATATATATATATATATATGGCAGCCAAAACTCTGCTTCAGTGTTATGCAAACATTACCATTGGATTTCTATAAAGTTTATTTTGTTTAAAAACCAAAATTATATATATTTTATTTATTTGTTGGTGTAATTTTTTCAGATGATTATTCGCAAAGAAGTGTTTGTATGGAAAAAAACTCATAAAGTTGCTCTGATGAGAGAAATTTTGGTTGTAGAACCATATGTCCACAAAGTTGGAAGTAAAGAGAGAGGGAATGCTTGGGGCTTGATTGCTGAAAATTTAAACAGCACCGAGTATGGGTTCAAGGTAACCAGCAGAAGTGTGAGAGAGAAATTTGGTAAATTATATGAAGATTGGTTAAAAAAAGAAACAGACGAAGCAAAGGCAAGTGGAATAGAAGGTACAGTTGAGGAGGAATTTGATTTGGCCATGAGAGATATACATGAAAGGATGGAGGAAGTGAAGGAAGAGTGGAATAAAGAATCTGAGAAAGTGGCTGAAGAAAAACAGAAAGCAATTGATATGCGAAAGATTGCCACAGAGAGAATTGGGCAAACAAAAAAGAGGCAAGTTCTGGAAGATGAATGTGAAGATGATGGTGACGGTGAAACGTCTGGAAAAAATGGCACACCAAGCAAGCGGAAATAAGTAGATTTTGCCCAAGTTTTTTCTGATAGTCTTAAAATGAAGTTTGAAGATAGGCGGAGTGAAAAGCAGCAGGAGCAAACATTTCAACAAAGTTTGCTGCAACAGCAGAATGTGTTTTTTGCTCAACAGCAACATCAGATGATGGAGTTTATGAAAGGTACCTTTGATCAACAGCAGCAACTGCAGCAGCAACAACTAATGGAATTGTTAAGAATACTGAAAAAGTAAATTTATATACAATAGTTTATAAACAACTGTTTTACATACTGTTGAAGTTATTTGGCTACAAAAAGCCTTACAGTTTGCTAACACCACATTATACAAAAATATAAGTTAATAGGTGTTAAAGAATTAAATTAAAATATTTAATATATTTTGTTCAAGTTATTATTTTACATGTTGTTGGATATTAAAATACACTGAAATGTTTATGTTTGAAAGTATTGTTCAATAGTTGGAGTTTCCAAACCAAAGTAGATGGTAGTTGTTGAGCCATAAAGACGTGTCACAGCATTTCTTAACAAAGCAACAACTGCATACTGTTTGCCGACAGCACTCAATCCAATTTTCAAATCCTTTTTAAAATCAAGAAACTTCCAATGCCCAATGACATCACCAAAGACCCATTCAACAGACACTCTTACACGGCTCATTGATGCATTGAATGCCTTTTGTGCATCTGTTAGGTTGTTGTCGCTATATGGTGATTGCAATTGTACCCTTAGAGGGTATGCTGGGTCACCATATATGCACATTACTGACCCATCTGGTGCAAATGAGTGTTGTTCCAACTGGGTAAGCAATCCAGACATTGTTAGCATCTTTGAATCATGTCTTTTCCCTTCTATCAAATTACAGAAAAATAATTTTATAATAATCTTCATTGTTGGAAAATTTAATGCAGGGGGGATGCCCTGGATACTGGAGCTCCTAGAGAGAAGGGGTCTCTTCTATCCAATTACCTTCTCCCAGGGCCTTGGGTATCGGGGGTAAAGGAGGTGGTGGTACAAAAATTACATTGTACCTACCTATAGGACCAAAAAGGTTTGCAATCAATTCATTTGCAGCTACCACACTCTGAAATTTAATAGCATGAACTCTTTTATGCCCATTGTATACAACTTTTTGATTTTTGTTTGGACGACAGATTGGACGAACTGTCCCATCCACAAAACCCCAGAAATTCTCTAGTGCTCCTACATTTTCATGGACAGCATCGGCATATCTCTTGAGCTTATTTGGCTGTAGCCACTCTTGGTCAAACGACTGGAGTAGATAACCATGACGAAGACTTATAATGTCTACCATTTCATTGAAAATATAGCAGAGCTCTGACACAGATCTTCCAAAACAAGGAACCAGATCATAGTACCTGTTTGGATAGGCAAATCTTTGCAGCAGGACACATAAACCTTCAATCATAGGTGATACGGTTCTGTTAGCACAAACTATCTTCTGAGGAATTTGCAATGCATTTGCTAAGCGGTGAATATCGTCTTTTTCAAAGCGAAATCTCGCCAAACATTCATCTGAAGTCAGATTGTTTAAATCAAATTTGGGGTAATGCTTGTACGGAATACAAATGCCGTTGGAGATGCTTAAACCGTGAAGAAGCATGACATCTTCCTCCTCTAAAACATCTTCAGCAAACATTACTAAAAGAAAGTTTTCATAGTCCACTCTGCTCATGTTTATGTTTCACGTATGTCGCCACCAGCCATAAACACAGCTTAATACAAATTTCCCGCGGTACGAAGACCTACGACGACAACGGCTATCCCCAGTCCATCGCGGCCAAAATACGTCCTCGTCTTCGTACTTCGTTGTCTTGCTCAAACTCGCTAATGTGAAATATGCAACGCAACACCTCTCAGTCGTATTAATGATGCCGCGCCGCAATTTCTTTAAAGATCGCCTCCGTCGTTCATGGGTCTGTGCCATTCTGGAAACTTACACTAGATTAAAGGGCATGAAATTTTGTGCAACATATGCAAATTAAAAAAATGGTATAGAATAGCGCCTGACAAAATTGTGTTTATATCTGAGGTAATCTGAAATATGCAACGCAACCCCCGTCAGTCGTATTAATGATGCCACGCTGCAATTTGTTTAAAGCTCGCCTGCGCCGTTCATGGGTCTATGCCACTCTGGAAACTTTCACCAGATTAAAGGGCACGAAATGTTGTACAACATATGTAAATTTAAGAAAATGGTATAGAACAACGCCTGATAAAATTGTATTTATATCTGAGGTAATGTGAAATACGCAACGCAACACCCATCAGTGGTATTAATGACGACGCGCCGCAATTTCTTTAAAGATCGCCTGTGTCGTTCATGGGTCTGTGCCACTCTGGAAACTTACACTAGATTAAAGGGCATGAATTTTTTACAACATATGTAAATTTTAAAAAATGGCATAGAATAGCGCCTGAGAAAATTGTGTTTATATCTGAGGTAATATGAAATATGCAACGCAACTCCCGTCAGTCGTAATAATGACGCCGCGCCGCAATTTGTTTAAAGCTCGCTTGCGTCGTTCATGCGTCTCTGCCACTCTGGAGACTTAAACTAGATTAAAGAGGATGAAATTCCGTACAACGTATGTAAATTTTAAAAAAATCGTATAGAATACTGCCTGAGAAAACTGTGTTTAATTCTGAGGTAATATGAAATATGCAACGCAACCCCCGTCAGTCGTAATAATGACGCCGCACCACAATTTGTTTAAAGCTCGCTTGCGTCGTTCATTGGTCTGTGCCACCCTGGCGACTTATACTAGATTAAAGAGGATGAAATTCTGTACAACATATGTAAATTTGACAAAATCGTATAGAATACTGAGAAAACTGTTTAATTCTGGGGTAATCTGAAATATGCAACGCAACCCCGCAAACCCCGTCAGTCGTATTAACGACACCGCGCCGCAATTTGTTTAAAGCTCGCCTGTGTCGCTCATGGGTATGTGCCACTCTGGCGACTTATACTAGATTAAAGGGCATGAAATTCTGTACGACATATATTTAAAAAAATCGTATAGAATAGCGCCAGAGAAAATTGTGTTTATATCTGAGGTAAGCTAAACCCACGTCAGTCGTATTAATGACACCGTGTCACAATTTGTTTATAGTTCACCTGCGTCGTTCATGGCTCTGTGCCACTCTGGAGACTTATACCAGCTGAAAGCGCATGAAATTCTGTACAACATATGTAAATTTGAAAAAAATCGTATAGAATACTCCCTGAGAAAATTGTGTTTAGTTCTGAGGTAATCTGAAATATGCAATGCAACCTCCGTCAGTCGCATTAATGATGCCACGCCGCAATTTGTTTAAAGCTCGCCTGAGTCGTTCATGTCTCTGTGCCACTCTGGAGACTTATACGGGATTAAAGGGCATGAAATTCTGTACAACATATGAAAATTTTAAAAAATTGTATAAAGAAGCCAAAAAAACTTATGAAGAATCGTATGAAAATCAAAAAAATAGTATGAAGTGTTAATATGTGAGGTAATCTGAAATATGCAACGCAACCCCCGTCAGTTGTATTAACGAAGCCGCGCCGCAATTTCTTTAAAGCTCGCCTGCGTCGTTCATGTCTCTGTGCCACTCTGGAAATTTATACTAGATTAAAGGGCATGAAATTCTGTACAACATATGTAAATTTCAAAGAAATCGTAAAGAAAACTGCCTGAGAAAATTGTGTTTAATTCTGAGGTAATCTAAAATATGCAACGCAACCCCCGTCAGTCGCATTCATGACGCCGAGCCGCAATTTGTTTAAAGCTCGCCTGTGTCGTTCATGGGTCTTGCCACTCTGGAGATTTAAATTAGATTAAAGAGGATGAAATTCTGTACAACATGTAAATCTAAAAAAATCGTAAAGAAAACTGAGGTAATCTGAACCCACGTCAGTCGTATTTATGACGCCGCACCGCAATTTGTTTAAAGCTCGCCTGCGTCGTTCATGGGTCTGTGCCATTCTGGAGACTTAAATTAGATTAAAGGGCATGAAATTCTATACATCATATGTAAATTTGAAAAAATCATATAGAATAGTGCCTGAGAAAATTGTGTTTAATTCTGAGGTAATCTGAAATATGCAACGCAACCCCCGTCAGTCGCATTCATGACGCCGCGCCGCAATTTGTTTAAAGCTCGCCTGCGTCGTTCATGGGTCTTGCCACTCTGGAGATTTAAATTAGATTAAAGAGGATGAAATTCTGTACAACATGTAAATCTAAAAAAAATCGTAAAGAAAACTGAGGTAATCTGAACCCACATCAGTCGTATTTATGACGCCGCGCCGTAATTTGTTTAAAGCTCGCCTGCATCGTTCAAGGGTCTGTGCCACTCTGGAGACTTAAATTAGATTAAAGGGCATGAAATTCTATACATCATATGTAAATTTGAAAAAATCATATAGAATAGTGCCTGAGAAAATTGTGTTTAATTCTGAGGTAATCTGAAATATGCAACGCAACCCCCGTCAGTCGCATTCATGACGCCGCGCCGCAATTTGTTTAAAGCTCGCCTGCGTCGTTCATGGGTCTTGCCACTCTGGAGAATTAAATTAGATTAAAGAGGATGAAATTCTGTACAACATGTAAATCTAAAAAAAATCGTAAAGAAAACTGAGGTAATCTGAACCCACATCAGTCGTATTTATGACGCCGCGCCGTAATTTGTTTAAAGCTCGCCTGCATCGTTCATGGGTCTGTGCCACTCTGGAGACTTAAATTAGATTAAAGGGCATGAAATTCTATACAACATATGGAAATTTGAAAAAATCGTATCGAACAGCGCCTGAGAAAATTGTGTTTATATATCTGAGATAATATGAAATATGCAACGCAACCCCCGTCAGTCGTATTAATGACGCCGTGCCGCAATTTGTTTAAAGCTCGCCTGCGTCGTTCATGAATCTGTGCCACTCTGGAGATTTATACTAGATTAAAGAGCATGAAATTCTGTACCACATATGTAAATTTAAAAAAAAATCGTATAGAATACTGCCTGAGAAAATTGTGTTTAATTCTGAGGTAATCTGAAATATGGAAGGCAAACTCCATCAGTCGTATTAATGACGCCGCGTCGCAATTTATTTAAAGCTCGCCCGCGTCATTGATGTCTCTGTGCCACTCTGGAGACTTACACTAGATTAAAGGGCATGAAATTCTGTACAACATATCTAAATTTAGAAAAATCGTATAATATCTGAAGTGTTAATATCTGAGGTAATCTGAAATATGCAACGCAACCCCCGTCAGTCGTACTAACGACGCCGCGCCGCAATTTGTTTAAAGCTCGCCTGCGTCGTTCATAGGTCTGTGCCACTCTGGAGACTTATACCAGATTAAAGGGCATGAAATTCTGTACAACATACGTAAATTTAAAAAAATCGTATAGAATAGCGCCTGAGAAGATTGTGTTTATATCTGAGGTAAGCTGAACCCACGTCAGTCATATTAATGACGCCGCGCCACAATTTGTTTAAAGCTCGCCTGCGTCGTTCATGGGTCTGTGCCACTCTGGAGACTTACACTAGATTAAAGAGGATGAAATTCTGTACAACATGTGTAAATTTGACAAAATCGTATAGAATACTGCCTGAGAAAACTGTGCTTAATTCTCAGGTAATCTGAAATATGCAATGCAACCCCCGTCAGTCGTATTAATCATGCCGCGCCGCAATTTGTTTAAAGCTCGCCTGCGTCGTTCATGGGTCTGTGCCACTCTGGAGGCCTATACTTGCTTAAAGGGCATGAAATTCTGTAGAACATATGGAAACTTGAAAAAATCGTATAGAATACTGCCTGAGAAAATTGTTTATCCCCGAGCCGGGCGACGGGCCAAAGGCCCGGAGCCCGGTGAGGGTGCTAATCTCGACATGCGTGGAGTCCACTTTACACGCGTGTAGAAAAAGCAAGGGAGACAAAATCTGGAAATAGTTTGTATATATATATACGTCGTAGGATGTCACGCGGTAAAAATACTCGGGCACTGGTGACTAGCTTTGAAGCAAACTTTATATGATTTCCATATTTTGCGAAACAAAATGGTTTCAAATGGTTTCGTTTTAAACGGAAAGAAGCAGAACAACGAATAAAAGCAAGATATCAACAGCCGGTTTAATATATCTTGAAGAGAAATCAGAAAACCTGAAGAAGCCAAACGCCGTATGGTAAACAAAATCTCGATCTGAATTGTACATAGTGTTTGTGGTCACAGGTCACTCAGTGGTCTCAATATCATTTTAAAGATGACGGTAAGACATTTGCATTTATTTATTTTGCTGATTGTAATCAGCATTTATTAATTAATATATTCTGTAAACGCCAAGAACGGCAATCGACGTTTAAATAGAACCCTTTTAGACACTCGTCAGTTACTGTATATAAAACTTAATCTAGCAACTATCATATAAAGTTTTATACCTTGTCCCTTTAGTATGTTGTTTTCAATTTTTTGCCGGCCATTAAGCAGTATACAGCTTCACGTTTTCGTGCTTTCCCTTTGCTACTGTGGACGTGATGTTTTTCATTCACTTAATTGCAAGCACTTATCAGTTATCATAAATACTCATAGGCTTTGTCCATCTTCTTTTGTCCTGTATTATACAGACTGAAAGGTTGTCTGTTGTTTTTATCTCCTATTATAAATGTAGTTTTTGAGCTGTTAACTTTTAATCTTGCCTTTGCAAAACATAAAAGTAATTCCTTTGGAAACCTTCTAAATGGCTAAAAACAAAATATTTTTACAACCAGAGTTTAATATGAAAACTGTAAGTTTTCCTTTGATATGTTCAACTTTCTTTTAGTCATCCTAATCATAAATTCTGTAATATTATCCTGAGAATTATCATTTGTTTTTGCTGTATATCAGGAGTGCTTATTTTAATTGGAAGGTGAGGTGGGTGGGGTGTATTTAAAAAAGCATATAAAAGCAGGCGAGGGGTTGTTGCATTTATGTATTTCTAGTATACGAGGTAATAGGAAATATGCAACGCAGCCCCGGTCAGTCGTATTAATGACGCCGCGCCGCAATTTGTATAAAGCTCGCCTTTGTCGTTCATGGGTCTGTGCCACTCTGGAGGCTTATACTAGATTAAAGGGCATGAAATTCTGTACAACATATGTAAATTTAAAAGTATCGTATAGAATAGCACCTGAGAAAATTGTGTTTATATCCGAGGTAACCTGAACCCACACCAGTCGTATTAATGACCCCGCGGCGCAATTTGGTTAAAGCTCGCCTGCGTCATTCATGGGCCTGTGCCATTCTGGAGGCTTATACTAGATTAAAGGGCATGAAATTCTGTACAACATATGTAAATTTAAAAGAATCGTATAGAATAGCGATCTGAACCCACGTCAGTCGTATTAATGACGCCGCGCCGCAATTTGTATAAAGCTCGCCTGCATCGTTCATGGGTCTGTGCCACTCTGGGGGCTTATACTAGATTAAAGGTTATGAAATTCTATACAACATATGTAAATTTGAAAGAATCGTATAGAATACTGCCTGAGAAAATTGTGTTTAATTCTGAGGTAATCTGAAATATGTAACGCAACCCATGTCAGTCGTATTAATGACGCCGCGCTGCAATTTGTTTAAAGCTCGCCTGCATCGTTCATGGGTCTGTGCGACTCTGTAGGCTTAAACTAGAATAAAGCTCTTGAAATTCTGTACAACATATGTAAATTTAAAAAAATCGTATGGAATAGCCCCTGAGAAAATTGCTTTAATATCTGAGGTAATCTGAAATATGCAACGCAACCCCGTCAGTCGTATTAATGACGCCGCGCCGCAATTTGTTTAAAGCTCACCTGCGTCGTTCATATGTCTGTTCCACTCTGAACTAGAATAAAGCGCTTGCAATTCTGTACAACAGATGTAAATTTAAAAATATCGTATAGAATAACCCCTGAGAAAATTGTTTTAATCTCTGAGGTAATCTGAAATATGCAACGCAACCCCCGTCAGTCGTATTAATGACGCCGCGCCGCAATTCGTTTAAAGCTCGCCTGCGTCGCTCATGGGTCTGTGCCACTCTCGACACTTAAACTAGATTAAAGAGGATGAAATTCTGTACAACATATGTAAATTTGAAAAAATCGTATAGAATACCACCTGAGAAAATTGTGTTTATATCTGAGGTAATATGAAATATGCAGCGCAACCCCGTCAGTCGTATTGACGCCGCGCCGCAATTTGATTAAAGCTCGCCTGCGTCGTTCATGGGTCTGTGTCACTCTGGAGACTTATACTAGATAAAAGAGGATGAAATTCTGTACAACATATGTAAATTTGAAAGAATCGTATAGAATACTGCCTGAGAAAATTGTGTTTAATTCTGAGGTAATCTGAAATATGTAAAGCAACCCATGTCAGTCGTATTAATGACGCCGCGCTGCAATTTGTTTAAAGCTCGCCTGCATCGTTCATGGGTCTGTGCGACTCTGTAGGCTTATACTAGAATAAAGCTCTTGAAATTCTGTACAACATATGTAAATTTAAAAAAATCGTATGGAATAGCCCCTGAGAAAATTGCTTTAATATCTGAGGTAATCTGAAATATGCAACGCAAGCCCGTCAGTCGTATTAATGACGCCGCGCCGCAATTTGTTTAAAGCTCACCTGCGTCGTTCATATGTCTGTTCCACTCTGAACTAGAATAAAGCGCTTGCAATTCTGTACAACAGATGTAAATTTAAAAATATCGTATAGAATAACCCCTGAGAAAATTGTTTTAATCTCTGAGGTAATCTGAAATATGCAACGCAACCCCCGTCAGTCGTATTAATGACGCCGCGCCGCAATTCGTTTAAAGCTCGCCTGCGTCGCTCATGGGTCTGTGCCACTCTCGACACTTAAACTAGATTAAAGAGGATGAAATTCTGTACAACATATGTAAATTTGAAAAAATCGTATAGAATACCACCTGAGAAAATTGTGTTTATATCTGAGGTAATATGAAATATGCAGCGCAACCCCGTCAGTCGTATTGACGCCGCGCCGCAATTTGATTAAAGCTCGCCTGCGTCGTTCATGGGTCTGTGCCACACTGGAGACTTAAACTAGATTAAAGAGGATGAAATTCTGTACAACATATGTAAATTTGAAAGAATCGTATAGAATACTGCCTGAGAAAATTGTGTTTAATTCTGAGGTAATCTGAAATATGTAACGCAACCCATGTCAGTCGTATTAATGACGCCGCGCTGCAATTTGTTTAAAGCTCGCCTGCATCGTTCATGGGTCTGTGCGACTCTGTAGGCTTATACTAGAATAAAGCTCTTGAAATTCTGTACAACATATGTAAATTTAAAAAAATCATATGGAATAGCCCCTGAGAAAATTGCTTTAATATCTGAGGTAATCTGAAATATGCAACGCAACCCCGTCAGTCGTATTAATGACGCCGCGCCGCAATTTGTTTAAAGCTCACCTGCGTCGTTCATATGTCTGTTCCACTCTGAACTAGAATAAAGCGCTTGCAATTCTGTACAACAGATGTAAATTTAAAAATATCGTATAGAATAGCCCCTGAGAAAATTGTTTTAATCTCTGAGGTAATCTGAAATATGCAACGCAACCCCCGTCAGTCGTATTAATGACGCCGCGCCGCAATTCGTTTAAAGCTCGCCTGCGTCGCTCATGGGTCTGTGCCACTCTCGACACTTAAACTAGATTAAAGAGGATGAAATTCTGTACAACATATGTAAATTTGAAAAAATCGTATAGAATACCACCTGAGAAAATTGTGTTTATATCTGAGGTAATATGAAATATGCAACACAACCCCCGTCAGTCGTATTAATGACGCCGCGCCGCAATTTGTTTAAAGCTCGCCTGCGTCGTTCATATCTCTGTGCCACTCTGGAGAGTTAAACTAGAATAAAGCGCTTGTATAAAGCTCGCCTGCATCGTTCATGGGTCTGTGCCACTCTGGAGACTTAAACTAGGTTAAAGAGGGTGAAATTCTGTATAGAGGTGAGCCGATGTTAAAAAAGAGCCGATTGCCGATACCCATTGTTAAGAGCCGATGTTTAGTCACAATCGGCCGATTAATCGGCAAAAACCGATGTTTGCGAACGGTTGCTCAGTGCTTCCGTTTTGCGGTCGTTTTATAATTTTATTAACCAGACAACTAAACAATTAAACAAGGTAAAGATTAATGAAAAAATGTAAAACCAAAATGCAAAATTACATTTGCAAATTACAGGCCTGTCAGGCCTTAATACTAATAGTCAAACTGTAATCTCGGCAAATTGTGATGTAAGAATAATAAATTGTCTGCTTTGTGTGGGGCAAGCGAACTTCTCTTCTCTGTATATATGTTGCCTTGTTCACTGAACAGACGCTCCGAGTCGACGCTAGAGCTGGGAGCACTCAAATATTTTGAAGCAACTCGGAAGAGGTTTGGGTATGCCAGACGATTTTTACACCACCATGCGTATGGGCAGGAGACTCGTGGTTGCAATGGAAGTGCCAGGAAAGCGGAAATTTCACTAGTGACATCGTCGTGAAGTGGCTCCTCAGTTTCGTTGTTGTCGTTGACAATCTCGTCAAAACAAGCCCAGAGGTCATCGTGGTTTTGTGCTTGCGATGTTTTTGAACCTCTGGCTCTGGTATAGCGGGCGTTTCTTCGTTTTCTGCTGGCTTTAAACGATTGTTTTCGCGGATCATGACTGCCTGCGATGCACTGGATAGAAACTTGAATTTAAATCTTGGGTCAACAGCAGTGGCCAGCAAGAAGTTTTTGTCCGTCTCGTTGGATTCGAATCGAGTTGTTAAGGCTTTTAACAGTTCTGCTCTTAGAGTTTTTACGCCACTGCTTGCTTCTCCGTCGTCCCTGTTAAGAAATCGTTGAAGCACGCAAACCGTTGGAATGACTTCGGAGATGCACGCATTTGGCTTGCTCATAATCTTAGTGCACTCTTCAAACATTTGCAGTACGCGAAGAAGCCGTTTCATAATGTCCCACTCGTTTGAAGTAAGACACGGGATCGTTTTCTCAGCCGAGTACAAAGCCACGGCACGTTTCATTTCCAACAATCTTTCCAACATATAATATGTGGAGTTCCATCTGGAATAATAAATCATGCGAAAACATATTATTTAGTCACAACTTACAAGCAAAATATAAACTGTTTAGTGTTAGATGTCAACTTGCGTCACAGAATATGTAAACAAATACAAGGGTACATGCAGTGCCAAAACTCGCATGCTCTTTTACAGCCGTCAAAAACAAAACTTTCCCACTTGCGCTTCTGTAATCTGTTGCGCATTTAAAAAAATATAAAATAATTGACTTGATGTATTGAATGACTGACTCAGTCTGACTGTCAATCAGACTGTTTAAAATTATTTTAATCTTACCTCGTTGATACATCTTGCAACAATTTTTTCTTTGGCAAACCCAATTCTGCTTGAATTTCCAAAAGTCTCGTACATCCAAGAGCAGAGTGGTGAAAGTGGCCAACGATTTTGCCACTCTTGGCTATCATGTCAGTGACAGATCGCTGGGAAGTAATGGCATCTTTAATGGCCAGTTGTAAAGTATGTATAAAGCAGGGAGCCTGCTTCATGCCACAAATTGATACGCCATTTGCAATATTCGAAGCGTTGTCGGTGACTACACACGTAAAAACGCACAGCTTGTTTTTGCTTGTTGACAGGCTTGAACATGATTGATGTCGACAGGCTTGAACATGGTTGAGCTGGCCAGCATGAACATAGTTGTTGACAGGCTTGTTCATGCATGTTGACAAGCTTGTTCATGCATGTTGGACCAATCTGTTCATGGCTTGTCGAAGGAACAGGCATGAACAAGGTTGTTGAAACAGCAAGTTTCATGCATGATAACAGCGTTGTTTTAGCGTGATGAAGTAACATGCAAGAACATGGTTGTTCTGACATGGTTGTTCGGGCATGATATCAATGCTGTTTTTGTCTGTTTAAATCGAGAATTTTTCGCGTTTTTTACGCGTTTTCCCCCGTGTATCGTGTATTATCGCGCGGTTTTGGTCATGGGCACTGCACACGGCACTGCATGAAAAGAATTATTAGGTAAAGAAAGAAGCTACAGTATAAAGCACATGGAAAATTCAAAGAAGTCAAAGGAAAGATCAGCAAATCATATCAAATGTATGTACTTTACTTATTACTTTACTTATATATTACCCTTAATTTATTTACAAAGTAATGTCTTGAACAACAAAACATACAAAAAGAGATAGACATATTGCAATTGTTGATTTTGAACTTTGCTTGTCGAATCTTCTCAACAGTGCGGCAGTAAAGTTACATGACTTTAAATCACTCAGACTGTATTTAACAATTAAGTCATTCGTCATCGAGTCATTGTAGCTCATTTGAAAGTGGAGAAATTATGCATCTTTCTTCCCAAAATGTCGGTACAATAAATGAATATTAAATTATGTAACCGATAAATTAATCTTTTTATAAAAGTCGGACCTTGTGCTCGCTGCACTGCTGGTTCTTTACTGTATATAAACAAGCAAAGTTCGAAATAAATTTTATTGCACTAAATACCTATAAAAGGATCCAGTGTCGGAACGAAACTTCAGCATAAATAATTTAATTATACCTACAGTAACTAAATCATTGTCATTTGTTTGACTGATATGTCATTCAGGTGAATTTTTGTTTCATTCCCTGCATTTCCCCCACTGTTTTTAGCTCTATTCGACAAATTATTTAAGTAAAGCAACCTAATGCAATTGCATCAATCCTATAAAGCTATTTTCTTTAATTAGAAATTTACATTGCATAGAGATATCTATAATAATTATAATGTTTACAAAATATCCATCCACAGAGTCCATTGTTGTTTTATACTAATATGGTCTTATATATACATGCATGTACCATTTCTTTTAACAGTTGAGATTGTGAAAAAGAATGGCTGTACATGTATAATATTATAACATATAGTTTGATAGTCTGGTAGAAAGGAACTGAGGACTTCAACTGAATAGTGAATGGATTTCATTTAAACATTGGTGCTATCACTAAGGTAAAATCTATTTACTAAATAATACTTATAATCAGTATGGACAAACAAAAGTTCATTCCTGGTTATAGCTTCCCTCTCAATAGTTGCCTGTCTTTCTTCCAAACCAAAGGAGCATTGCCCATTTTTGCAATCATGCATTAGTGATGCTTTGTTGATGACTTGGTTTGACTCAACAAATATTACGTTTTCTGTTAGTTCCAGAATTGGACAGTCAAAACTCCCATAGAGGATGTTATTGTCATCACCAGTAGATGGTACAAACTGCTGTAACTGCACCCATTCTTTGTCATGGAGTTTAATGGCATTCTTCATGATTCCATACCCTTGCTAGAAGGTAATAAGTACTTTCATTTAATCTCTTTGTTCTGGTATAAATTATCATTTTAATGTTCAGTGTTTTCATATGATTGAATACAACTCAGATCTTAACCCGTTATAGCCCATTGGCCACCTTTAGTATTTTACTCTGGATAACGCCAGATGATTTTACTTGTCAACTGGAAACCTGGGCTATAAAGGGTTAAGAAACTATCTCGCTTAAACCTTTATAGCCCATTGGCCACCTTTAGTATTTTACTCTGGATAACGCCAGATGATTTTACTTGTCAACTGGAAACCTCCTGGGCTATGAAAGGTTAATTGTTAAATATTTTAAATTAATGTACAATTGTGTAATTGTACCTTTTGTTGGTTATCTATATATGTCACTGTGGCATCCTTATTTATCAACTCTTGATTTTTTCCAGTCATGGCATCAAATGGATAGCAATAATCACCAGGGCTGGCATTCATTCCTGATCCATTCAGAGTTTCTACTGTGAACATTTCACTTAGCAAAGAACTTTCCAGTCTGCCATTCTTGTATCTTCCCTAAAATAATTACTAGATGTATTTATTCTGAAAAAAGAATGCTTTAAAGAATCCTAAGGATTTTGTCCAGTTATCAAGGATGAAAAGGTACTGTAAGTACAGTACTGTATTTCGCTGTATATAAGTCAACCTTGCATATGAGTTGACCCCCTATTTTTCACCAAACAAATCATGATTTTTGAGATAGGTACTATACACAGCATACCGTAGTATTCACACAAAATTTAATATCATTGGTTTCATGCATAATTTTATGACCCTTTATACAGGTAGAAGTTGGCTTTTAGACATCAATTTTAAGTCCTAGAAAATCGACTTATACACAGTGAAATACAGTCTGTCAGTATATAAAGAATTGGGTAGATTTTGAATTTAGGAGTTAAAAGGGCCTTGAATATTTACAATGATTTTCAGGGCTGCTGATGCAATCACTAAATTCAAGCATGATTATGTGAAAAGATCTGTACCTTTCTCAATTTACCATGTTGATAAATTTCTTTGCTTGACATACTTTCTTTAGCTGGAATGTTGTTAATAAACCTTTGGATCTTGGGGCTGTGGCCGAGGTCAGTTAGATTGCAAGTTGCCTGGTGCCTGTTGAACAATAAAGAACAGTGTGCATAAGCAAAAACGTGTATGTATCTAATGTATTTATCAGGTAAGTTAATGAGAATAGACTAAATGGGAGATATCCAGTATTGGTATAGTGCATGTACATGTACATGTACATGTATTGGTATATTAATTGTAACTACAGTGTATTAATAATATAAATTAATTGTATATCATATCAGAAACCTTGGTACACATTTTCTCAAACTGATATGATCTAATACAGGTTATTACAAGGACATGTACCTTATGTTGTTTGTGTACCACACTCCTCCTTTCAACACAAAACGAAGTTTCTCCATTGTAGCACTTGCTTTGGTTATATCAAGGCTTGTCGCATGGCGGTTGCTGTTCACATTTAGACCACGAACAATTGCATTGAATGCCTCAAATCTATATAAAAATAATACACATAGGTATATGATATTTTAGCTTTCACTTAGTTTTTACCATAATAGCATATACTGTACTGCGACAGCAGTGCAATATTTTTTAAGCTTTGGCATGCTATCAGATCATAGTCAATCGAGATATGGTCTGGAAACTCGGCAAACTTCAAAGCGCCTATAATGAGCTGTGATTTTGTGTTGAACCGTACCTTACACCGTGCACATCCTTTGTTTTAGGTTTATTAATATTTAGATAGCATGGTTGAGTGATTGAACTGAAACGTTGCTATTGGACAATTTGTTTATTATACTAAAATACAATGTGTTCAGTGACCGTGCACCATGCACAAAAATGCATTAAGGCGAACAAAAAGATAGACCAAAGACTTTAGCTGAGTTTCCAGACCATATCTTGATTGACTATGGTCAGATTTAATGTGAAGTCCTATTCTAATAAAATATTAAGAGAGCCCAACAGCTAGTAGTGAAAGGGTTACTGGTAATTTAGCATATTTTCCAAAATAAATCAGGTCTTAGTCTGGTCGACCTAAGGTTTTACGTAACTAAAGGTGAACTTCGAATTGAACATCAAATTGAACTTTGTTATCAACTTCTGAATTTAGAAATTAATGTAATTTGAAACTTGGCAATAAACTTCTGAACCACACATTGAAAAGTGAACTGAAACTGACAATAAAGGTACTGTAGGAAAGGAACAAATGTAACAACTGTTGTCACACATCACAATTGGAATATTGCCACTGACTTTAGTGCAAGATAATATTGCAAGTTACATGCTAAAGAACATCCAGTTTGACTGTAAATGAATTGATGTCAGTTTTTAACCTTTCTGTACAGAAACCCGTTGCTGAACCCAAGTCAGTCATATCCTGGGGAAGATGATGCAACAGATGCATTTTAGGCTTTTTCAGTAGATCAGGATATGTTGCTTGCACGGCTCTACTGAACTTTTCTAGCAGTTCATAAAATTGTTGCATGGTTCCTGGTACATATGCTGCTGTATAAGCCATAGTAAATATCTGCAAGCAATAGAAATTCAATAATAATACAGTAACAGTTTAATTAACATATACAGTTATCAATTGCATGTATTTCATACACATATATACAGGTAGATAATAGGTTAAATTGGTTAAATTAAATTAAAGTAGGGTTATGTTTTATAAACAATGCATATTTGTACATTGTACATTTGTGCTATAATATACAGTGCTGTGTATAATACAATACCTCACCAAGTAAAGACCACACTGTGAGACTATCATCTGGGAGAAGCCCTTCCAAAACGAAAACAGCTACCTGCATCCAGAGTTTAAAATCTCTGCCCACATAGGACCCATAATTTTTCGTAATATTCCCTTTGATGCTTCGACTAAATGCAGTCATATCCAAGCTGACAACTTTAGCATTCATCTGTTTCTTCTTTTCAGATGTCATTGACTTGATTGTTGCACCAAGGAGATACTTCACTGGGCCCAACAATACCGTATGTAGTATTTCTACTGGTGTCTTCCTGCAAAATAAGGTTATAAATAAAGGAATGGATTACCAGTTGTGTTAAGGTAAGTTTGCTGTTATAATAATTATTATGCTATTATTTGTCTGTATAACAGAGTATAGTAAGGCACAATTTGCCATTTAATGGTTGACTTACTGTACAAAGTGACAAGTAACCTACTGTACAGCATAGCAACACTATGTTACACTACTGTACAGTACATTTGTAATTGTCAATGGTATATTCTTACGTGTAACCACAAAAAGCTGATAAACAATCAAAGGCACCACCCTTTTCTGTCACACCAGTATCTTTTCGTACTTTTTTTCGCTGACTTTCATTTCTTTAAAAATATAAAAATAAGAAGATGGCACTAAATGAGAAGTTAAGTGTTTACTGTTTAGAATACACTGTAAAATAGAGTAATAGAAATGATTAGAAACGTATGCTTGACTTTCACAATTTATTGTTTTGAATTTGAGCTACAGTATTACCGTATTTTCTGGGCGATAACTGCACAGTGTATAACCCGCACGGCAACAAAAATGTCACTTTTGGAAAAATAAATCAGTGTATTACCCGCACCATCGCATAACCCGCAGCTGCTAAAACTGTAATAGGTTTGAGCAAGGGAGCATGCCAGGCTGACTTGTATTTCTTCTTTGTTTGGTGCTCCTTCATTTACATTCAGCCATTTTGAATAATGCAGTATATATCATTAGCGTATCGTAGGCGCAGGTTACGGGGCCGAAGGAAACCTGAGTGCGTTCCGAAAATGAAATAACCGATTATACCGCATTATTCAAAATGGCTGAATATAAATGAAAGAACGCTGAACAAAGAAGAAGAAATACAGGTTAGTCTGGCGTGCTCCCTTGGATTAGGACCACAAAATTTTAAAAAAATACAGTACCAGTAGTTGAAAGATGAAAGTAGAATGCTTTGGTCTCCAGTCTCCCTGGTGGCGTCGTCTTAAGAATCCAACAGATTACCTGCACCACCCTATTACCCGCACTGATTATGTTTAAGAGCAAAATTAAGAGATAACCCATGGGTTACCGCCCAGAAAATATGGTAAGCTTATTCATATACATTATATATACTGGCATTGTTGTAATTTCTGTAAACTCTCCTTGACAAATGCATCTGTTCTTAATGTCTGTAAATGTGTTCCATTCTCTGATGTTGCCTGACAGCAAAAGATTGGCCACAATTACTGTGAATAATAATACTAACTTATACTAATAATTATGTTTACTAACCTACATAATTTACAGTATACATGCATACAACTTTTACATACATTACACTTTCTGCAATATCTCTTAGCACTGTTTCCAAGATGGTGTTCAAACTCAGATGCACGAGGATTGTCTGCTGTGACACACAATACCGGGCATTGCACCAGCACATCTTGCTCTGTCAAAGAGTCATACATTATTTTGCCTTCTTCCAGTTCTAAAAACAAATTTTACATACACTATGCTAGAACCTGTACAATTGATAAATTACCCTGGATAGTTTTAGGGAGCTTTCCAATATACAGGGTTGGACTGACCAGACCTGCCAGATTGGACTTGCTTTTGATTACATACATAGGACCAAATTTTCCAGTCTGACCACCCAAAGTCTCAAATGTATCATCTTCCATTTTACTGGACTGACCAGTCTAACTGTGGAAATGGAAATCCCCCTAATTTACATGTCGTTTACAATCCTGGCTAAAATTGTTGGGTCACTCTTGATGATTTGCACTTTGATGTCACAAGGATGTTTGACCAGGGTTATAGGTACATGTAAAGTGATGTGTGTTTAATTTAGTGAAATTACTCTTATAGCCATATATTAAACTGTCATGTACTGTGTAATTTTATATTTTTTTGTTTTTATAACCTTTCAGATCTTTTGCAAGGGCTTTTCCTAAACTTGATGAACTGACAATATTCGATGCAGTAAGGAGATGGATATTTTCAAATTTTCTCGCTTCTTTTTGAGGTAGTCCAGCCATGACCATCGAGTATGTCTCTAGTCTGTTCCATTTCTTTGTAGTGTTACCACCTGTTTCATCACTGAAAACAACAAGTGGTAGCACTACAGCGTGTTTTCCATTTCCTTTTTCTTTGCTGTCATGAACTTTCAAAAATTCCAGTTTCTCCTAATACAGTAATAAGTAGTAAAAATGCGGTACATATATTATTGGAATTTTATATTTCATTGAACTAAACATTTTCAACAACTCCCTTTATCCAGTGGTGTAGCCAAGGGTGGACCAATCTGCGTCAATGATGTCATTCATTATTCTACTAGTCTCCAGTGCTAGTCCGTGGCCTGGCCATGCGTTTTTTCCATGCATGATTTGTGTACTTGTGACTAAAGAATCTATAGCGCATGCTATTTTCACTAACATACTTGTATGCATAATAAATACATAATCAAACTGACTGAAATGTTTGCCTCAGTCCTCCAAAAAAATAATGTAAATATTTAATTTTCGTATTTTATAATCTTCAGAATTCTATAAATGCTTTCCCTAAAATGCAGGAAATGGCATTTCAAAACCCCTAAATTTCAAAAAAATTTCCAGGGCATGCTACCCCCTTCTTTAGAAATGTCACTTCGTGCCCACCCAATTGCTCAACCCTGGCAACCCTGGCTACACACAATCTAATATCTAGTTACCATTTATTTTACCTGTGGTGAAGCATTTCTAACAGCTCCGCTAGTGTTGATATGAGCAATTTGTTCTGGGGTGATTGCAACTCTATCCAAAATTGTCGAAGTTAACACTTGCATTGATACATTTGGCAAAATACAGTAACCAGGACCTTCAAATTTTACCATTTCAAGGTCAGCCCAAACATCCTGGTTGTTGTCATTTTCCTGAGTAAGCAAATTGTATGGTATTTCGTTAAGTATTATTGGAAAATTATGTAAACTTGGGTCATCTGCATTAATTAATTAATTAATTAATTAATTAATTAATTAATTAATTAATTAATTAATTAATTAAATTATTTAATTATTAATTAATTATTTAATTATTATTTAATTATTATTTGATTACTTAATCAACTATTAATTAATTAATTATTAATTAGTTTAAGTAATAGCATGGTTTCGAGTGCAATTTGGAAAAAACATGCCCAAGTGAGTTTTTCAAAGACTATCAAAATTGCATGAGTCAGAAGGACGAGTGCTATTTGAGGTCTTTGAAAAACTCACGAGTGCATGTTTTTTCCAACTTGCACTCGAAACCATGCTATTACTTATTAATAATATACATGAAAAAAATTATCATAAAGAGAATCTTTCTAATCAAAATGCTTTGTTCAAATAACATACATGGCATAACATGCTGTATTTAATTTTTCTGCACTGATTTACACTAAAATTGCACTCCTCTCAGCCAATCAGAATTGAGAAATTTTTTCCATGTATATTATTAATTTATTAATATTATATTTATCTAAATTTTTCTTCATGAGTCAGGAATTTTATTAAGTGTTGTACAAGTTATAAATTTGTATATTAATATGATAGAATACCTTTGTAAAAAAGCGCATGAGTTTTCCTGTGTTTGTACTGCCATTAGCAGTGAAATTCACTATTTCACCCAAGAAATACCTTTCTCCATTGATGTTGTGTGATGGGCTCTGAAAAAATGGGTCTTTTGTCCATTTTCTCCCCTGTTACATATGAAGCACAATATAATAAATATCATACCAGTTAATAGTAACATGACTACCCACTACCTTTTTATGATAATTGGATGTACCTGATACATCTCTTTTATTGGGCCATCTGTTTCCTCTGGGAATCTCCTTAGTAACTTTGCAGTGTTTGGAATAGCAAGCTGTAGTTTTACAATTTCTGAAGGTGGTAGCAGGTGAAAAGGATAACCATCAGCATAATCCTAGTATAGTTATCAAGAAATATTGAAATTTCAGGGTAGATTATGATTTGATTAATTTATTCCCTTATATGAAAGCTATAGACAAAGGTGGATATACTTTTCATATAAATGTAAAATGGCGTCAGCTGATTTCACCATTGATTGTAAGATAAAGTCTACGCGCATTAAAATGGTTTAAATTGGTTGTGTTTCAGTAATTTTTACCTTTTTTAGGTTTATTGAATTGGCTACTCCCTCGATATTAAAATTCAGTACGGAATTTAAAGACGGGACTGGGATACGCAGTTCCTTGAAAATTAGCCAGAGGAAGTCCAAATCTGACCGTGACTACAAAGACATTTTCGGGAAATTAACATTACATTGTTTTGTCGTAAATAGATAATTAACTTTAGTTAGTACGTCAAGAAACTGTTACAGTACAATAGTCTAAAGTTCAAAAACAATTACTATTTGTACCTTGGGTCGACAAATGTTATGTACATAGCAATAAAGCAAAAAGAAAATCTTTGACGGAAATGGATAGAAATCGGCGCTGTCGTCGTCGCTTTTATTTCCATCTCCAAACTCCTCACTGTTTTCTGACTCGTCGTTTATAAGCTCCTGAGACAACTGACGTTCAACTTCATCTGGAGAGAAAAATTGTTCTTTTGTATTTCCAAGCTGATGGTTCTCCGTTGGGTGTCCCTCCATTTCATCCTGAGTAAAATATTCATTGAACGCGTCATCTTCTCCTTCGTCCATAAACACAAATAATGGTTCTTCATTTTCATCCTGCACAAGCAACGTTTCCCTGGCTGTGTTGTCTGACAAAAGCTCCTCAATAACATGCCGCCTTGACGTTACATGTATATTGTATCTTTTCGTATCCTCGAAACTCAAGCGACAAGTTCTGCAGTAATGGCGACACGTTCTCTTCTTCATTGTGCTTTAATTTGTTTAAATCCCCCGCCACAAGAAAAGGAAAGCCCCGCAATTAAAACTTTTGTTTTGACGGAAATCATTAGGCGACGTATTGCATTCTGATTGGCTGTCTATAATTAAAGCTTCATTTTGACTGGTTCTTCGGTCACAAAGTGTTGCGCAACTTTGAAGCAATATTATTAACCTGTCTTCGTGATTTTCCTTGTTTTTGCTTATCTTTTTTACTTTTGTGAGGAAAAAAATTAATAAGTTGGCAATATGAACAACCCTTCATGTTCACGTACAACCAGACGTGTGTTAGAGCCTGTAGTTGGTCTGGATAAGTAAGTACAGTTATTGATAATTTACGTCTTCTTCGGTAATAAATAACCTTTGAAAGGTTGAGTTTTCATCGCAGTTCTCTTATTTCAAAAACTAAATTTACAGTGCCGAAGATATTTTTCAACAACCGCTGAGTCAACGGAGAAGGCTAGAAAGTTTTTCATGTGCAAGTGAAGGTAAGGTACTACGTTTTAAACTCGATGTATTTTATATCTCTGCATGTTTTTTTTATTATTCACGTAATAAAATAGTTTAAGTTTGTTTCAGTGTCGTTCTCGACCGTGTTAAAATACTAATGTTTCTCCTCGATTTTCATGGTTTACTACCGTCGTCTGTTGGTAACGCATCCCCATGCCAGGGGTGAAAGTTTAAAGATTTCTTTTTACTGCTATTCTTGAGAAGCAAAATTATCTGCGAAAGTAAACTGCTGAAAAGCACCAATTTTTACCCTTTTTGGGTGAGACGAGCTTAGTACTATTTTGAATTGCTTGTAACTGGTTTACAGGGTCAAAAGTTATATATCCCATTTCTGTGAATTTATAATTGACGAATTCATGGGTTCCCTGCCACACTATCTTATGCTAAATCATATTCATCACCAGGTTTAATCTAAGTAATGTTGGTTTAGATTTAGAAACCCAAGATGTGAGCATTGATGAGAACATTGGTCGAGATGATGGAATAAGAGCAGAACTGAGGGAAATTAAGGAAATGGTGCGATTAGTGATGGGAAAGCAGATGGAAATGGAGGCTACATTGAACCTTCTAAAAAAGGAAATGTTACTAAAAAATTTTGACTTGACTAAGTCAACTCATGCGGTAACATTTTCAATTCTTCCAAATTAAGATATAGTACCATACATATATTTTTAATTTTTTCCCTTATATACACATTAGTTTACATTTACTATAAAATATTGTTCACACTTCGTTATTCTTTTAGGCCAATTTGATTAAAATATTTGCTAAGGCATATATTCAGTTGGGAAGAAATCCTGTTGAAAACATCAGCAAGACAGTAAGTATTCTATACCAAACAGTTAATATTCATAAAATATTGTTATTTTGCAATTGGGTCATTCCAGAAAACATCACCACCTCCCCCATGGAGGAAATGTGAAGTTGACCCCCTCCCCCTTCGGATGTCCTAGTACATTTTACTATTATCAGAAGTAGATTTACCCCCTCCCCTCCCCTCCCCAGATGGCATAAATTTCTTCTGTGGGGGAGGTATGGATCTTTTCTGGAATGACCCATCACAGTAAATTAGGTAGTCTTGCAGTTTGTCCATTATTGGTAAACATACTTGTAACCCTCTGTGTTTGTTAACATTATTAGGAAAAATTTAAACAAGAATTCCGTAACACGCCATACAGCTTAAGTGAACAGGATCTTCTTGGGCACACCAGAACTTTTGAGAAGGCAAAGTTAATGTACTGGCGTGCAGAAGAAAAACGGCGTGTAAGAACTCACCCATATAGATATACAATAACTAGTGTCATGCTTCATACTGACCAGTTTTTGCTGTGTAAATACTAAAGGATTTGTTCTGCCATTACATAACATAACATAAATGAAAGTGTAGTTCTCGATGAATAAGGCTTTAGTCCACTAACTACAAAAACTTGATTCCGTAACATCCCCATTGTTCTGTCCTGATTCCTGAATACTATATATTCCATTGTTTAATTTTATAATTCCACTGGGTTTAGGTACTGGCCACAGGTTGCTGGGCCCAGCTCCAAAATGCCACCACCAAGGAGATCACCTCCAAAATTGCCTCTTTGCTGGGAGTAAAGTTCCATTCAACCTTAGAAGATGCATTGTACAAGGACCTTGTACTTGTGGTATGGCATGTCAGATTTGGATAATCCATAATAACAGATGACTTACAACAACTTCTGTTTCCATAATTTTCAATGTACATTCCAGTAGTTATAATTATTGTTTTTGTGATTTAGCGTTCCTTTGTAAACAATGAGGGATTGGCCCAGTGCCGAAAAGATGAGCAGTTCTGGGTCCATTATAAACAGTGGAAAGAAGCACATTATGGGGTCAGAGGACCAAGTGAGCAGCAATGGGAGGTCTTGAGGAGAACTGATGCCATCACCTACACAGGAGCACAAGAATAATTTTTTTTGTTACTAAAGTATATGATCATTATTATTATTATCATTATCACAGGGCCCCATTGAAAAACACTTTGGTGACATGGGCTCCCTGTTAAATAATTATTATTATTCACATTCCAGAAACATATCCACGCCCCTTATAAAGAAATGGCAAATTGATTTTTTCTGTACTCAGAACACCCTAAAACTGTTGCTGTGAAATCTGAAGTTTATTATACCCCATTCTCCTCCTCGAATGGAACAAATTTCTTCAAAGGGGAAGTGTGGATATGATCAGTCCAAAAGCAGTCTCTCAAATGGTCTTCTAGGGACTATTGTTCACCTGTTGAATATCACAAGTCAATAATTAAAACCATCAATAATTTTTCTCGTTTTTAAACTGTAACTCAAGTATTGCCTCTTTCTTTCCACCTTGTCTATATTGCTAAACAAACTCAAGATATAAACAACTAGGCATCATGCTTGCTGTTATTCATCAGGTACATGTAAAGAATAGTCTCTATAAGACTTAAAGTAAACCTGCTTTTGGATCTTACATTTTAATAGATATTTTATGCTGCATTAAAGTGTTTCACTTATCTATTTTTTTATGTTAAAATTAGGTTAAATCCCGGGTTAAATGGAATCATTCAGGTTTTTAATGTTTGACAAAAACATATGTTCGGTATATGAACAATTAGCCACTAAAAGGATGTACTGTAGCCTATCATTTACATGTTCAAAATTAGAATAAATTGACATTTACCTTTGAGTTTTTTTGTCTTCCTCAGCATTAAAGTAGATCTTTTCCGTTGACACGTTGTGGTCCCATACATATACCGCATGTACCTTAGGTTGTATCCATCGAGTTTCTATAAAAGAAATTTGGTTTAATGTCAGGAAGCGCGTGCAGAATTAGCAGAAAAGCAGATACACAATAATCGTTTTCTTTTACAGCTGCTCTGCTGCTGGTTCAACATGATGCGCATAAAGATCTCATAACTGCAAGCATACTTACCACATTAATTTTACGTTTCATAATTCAGTTGTTCGTGTTATTAACGTGTTTATATAATATTTAAAAAGAAACAATAACTTTGAACTGAACGCCATGTGTTTTGGTTCATATGGCGGGTTGCGTGAAAGTGTCGAGAACACTTCGAGAACTCTCGCGTGTTCCTCGCTAAGATCACGAACACTCGCAACAGGCATGAACAATGTTGTCGAACGAACAACCTTGTTCATGCCTGTTTGAACAGCACAAAACTATCATGATGAATCAACAGTGTTGTTCATGCATGATACAACATGTTGTTCGGGCATGATGAATCAACAGGATTGAACAGGCATGTTACAACAACCTTGAACTTGGTTGTTGTATCAAGCCAGGTTTTGCTGGTTGTAACATGCCTGAACAAGCCTTGTCGATTCTCCAAGCTGTAACAACATGTTGAAACATGCATGAACAATGCTGTTATTTCACCAATCATGTTCTAGCCTGTTAACAGTGCTGTTCATGGGTTGTTGAGCCAACAACCCTGTTATAGCCTGTGAGATTTTTACGTGTGTACAAGGTGACACAATGATGGATCCAGTTTCCATTTTCCCAACATTAAATTAAACTTTTCGGCAATCCGTTCACCGGTATGCGAGCCAGGAATGTAGCTGGATTGCAGGACAAACGATTGTCTAGCCGCTTGTTTTTCCCAGTTAACCCAGTGGGCAGTTAACGAGATAAATGAGTTGTTGTTGTGGGAACATGTCCAGATGTCCGAAGTGAAGGAAATGTCGGTAACATTCTCGAGAAATGTTCCAACAGCTGTTTCTGCGCGTTTCACCAGCTCAGGTATGACAGTATCGCTGAAATAATGACGGCTGGGCACTTTGTATTTTGGGCAGACATTGTTTATTAGGCGCAAGAAACCCAAATCTTCTACTAACATGAAAGACTGATTGTCTATAGCAATCATCTCACCAATGAGCTGGCTAACACGCTTGGCAGGGGCGCTATCGAAATCCCAGCCAGCTTGTGCGTTAAAGCTTTCTTTGAGACTCATCTGACTTTTTAGCTTTTTCCTCATGGTTGCGGTAGTATTTTCTTCTGCACTGTCATCTTTTCTTTTCGTTGATCGAGCCGTCTCATTGCTTGTCATTTCAATGTACTTGCTGGGATGTAGCGAGTGTAGATGATTTCTCAAATTGGTTGTTGTGAAACTCTTTCTGCTTTCCACCTCGTGACAACAAAGAACGAACACCACTGCTTTTACAAATCAGACATTCTGCCTTCGTTTCGTCATTTTCGCAAATTTTAAAATACTCCCAAACGATACTTTTAGAATTAGAAGAGCTTGCCATTACACAACTCTGACGACTGAGTGTAATGCTATTGCTGGAATCTCAGGATATATGATATCCGATACTGCAATTGTCACAAATACATTCTATTTATAATTTCTCACATTACCAAACCTTGCAGACGTGCGGTTATTTCTCAATGATAAATCGCGCCTGAAAAAGGTTAATCGGTTTTAGCGTTAGCGCAATACCTGAAGAACCGACATAAAAGCAGAAATACAAAAACGATAGTTAACAAAGACAATCGGCAGCCGTTGGGCCGATGGTGAAAGACAATCGGCCGATGACCGATTGTGAGAAAACTAGCCGATTAATCGGCTCTGCCGATGTTTTGCCGATGTTCGGCTCACCTCTAATTCTGTATAACATATGTAAATTTGAAAGAATCGTATAGAATACTGCCGGATAAAATTGTGTTTAATTTTGAGGTAATCTGAAATATGCAACGCAACCCCGATCAGTCGTATTAATCACACCGCGCGGCAATTTGTTTAAAGCTCGCCTGCGTCGCTCATGTTTCTGTGCCACTCTGGAGACTTATACTAGATTAAAGGGCATGCAATTCTGTACAACATATGTAAATTTTAAAAAATCGTATATAGTAGCGCCTTACGTCGCATTTAATTCAGACGAATTTAATTCATAGTTAGCTTCGTCTAGTCGACGTGAACTCGAATTCGTTTCATGCGACGAATTTAATTCAGTGACGAGCAAGGAAAATCCCAAAAACGTCCAATACGCATGCGAAGTAAACAAAAATCTGATCACGGGCACAAAAAATATGTTATCATAATTTATGCATTTAATTCGATGCGACGATACAGCGACGTGTGAAACCAACACGCATTTCAGACGTTGTATCCGTCTCACCGTGACGGATACAACGTCTCAGACGAATTTAACTCTTCACTCTTCAGTCGAATTTAATTCGTTTCATACGTCGCACTGCAGTCGCATTTAATTGATTGAGTTAAATTCGTCTGAATTAAATGCGACGTATGAACCAGGCCTCAAAGCTTGCATTGAAACGGTTAATAACATTGATCAAGTTCTTTACACTTGTTGGCCTGGAAACCTGATCATTGCGTCTAGCGGGACACTTACATCGCAAAAGTGACAAGATAAAGTATCAGAACGAAGCAATTCTATTAGCCTAGGTGAATTGTGCGCAGCTGGCTTATTCGCAAGTGGAAATCGGAAAGCGAACGATTATTCTATTAATCAATACTGACAGTATCTACCTTGTTTTCTGTATCTTCTATTTTATAGTTTGCCTCGTCAATTCTTCGATATTTGCAGCCCGCTAGACGCAGTGACCAGATATATAACAAATATAAACATGCGAATCATTTGGCTTTGACAGCGGCCAGTATACGACATTCGATAAAACGTAAACATAAATTCACTGATAAAGCAAACTTTCATAACTTACAAATCGTTCACCTTGTTGTGCCCCGCCAAGCGAATTTATAGCCATCGTAGAAGATATTTTTCAAGTCGCATTTGCTCATTAAATTTGCGATCCTAAATTCATCGCATTCGCAAGCAGTTCGGTGTCAGAGAAATATCGAATAGAATTAAACATGCGAATCATTTGGCTTTGACAGCATACAAAATTTTTTATACAACATTGCAGATAAAACGTAAACATAAATTCACTGATAAAAGCAACTTTCAATTAAAGACATCAAACTTAATTACCTATCATTTTTACCTTATCGTGCCCCTCAAAAGCGAATTTGTAGCCGTCGTACTAAAGACATTTTTCAAGTCGCATTTCCTCATTACTGTATGATTTACGATCCAAATTTCATCGGCAACCGACTCGTCTTCATACGGCTTGACAATGCATTCAGATGATTCGTCTTCAGGTACGGCCACACTGGAAGACAGTTTTACTTCGTCTTCGATCTCGATTACGTATCCCAGAATAATGTTTACGTCCTAGTCTAGTCATTTTAGCTATCAGTATTAGAACCGGAGGTACACGACGTTACCAAGTCAAGTATATTTCGATATATTCTTGACCAAAGATCGAACGCAAACAGTACTTCGATAAAAAGAAATATGAGACTGATGACATGCACAAGTTCTCACGCTCTATTGTTGTCGTTTTGCAATCGACACACCGACGGGGTTTCCTCGTGATAAACTGCTGTGAATCGTCTTAGTGCCAAATATTCCCGTTGAAAATACTTCGAACAACGAACAGGTCACAGAAGTAGATGTCGGCGTTCATTTCACACCTTTATCCTTGACGAAATTTCACACTAAGCTACCCTTGTCTTCTTCGCCTTCCGTGAGTCAAAATAGTACATCGTTATTGTCGCAAAAAAAGAAACAGCATACAGCGCCATTCTAGCGTATCAACTGGGTTCATTCGTGAGTAAAAACACTACGCACCTGTTTGGCATAATTTTTAAAAGGATTTCCGACAAAATAACCTGAATATAGCCAAGAAAATCCAACGTGACCCGTAAACTCCCGATGTAAACACTGTTACTGTCTGAGAAGGTCGTGGCTAGATGGGATACTCGCAGTTGAGGTGACCGCGAGGTACTGGGTCCGAGTCATCTTCGGAACAATCATCGGGATTCGGATTTTTGTACTCGGATTTTTCAAAATGGCGGCCACAATTTCAATCCAAAGAGTGGCAAAAACTCTACGAAGACAATAGACGATCAATGAAGAACAAAGTAAGAATTTGTAAGAGTAATAAGATTTAAGACTCTAAAGTTTTTATTTTATTAAGAATCGTGGTGCAAATTTAGTAAAATGCTTGTAGTAATCTAGACGAATCACGAATTTCCCAATTTGCCATCAATTTACTGAGAAATCACGTTTTTCTCTACAAAATCTCTGTTTTCCCAACAAGTTTTCAAAAAAGTGGGGGGTGTCACACCCAACACACCTCCCGCACGCTACGCCCCTGTATATATGATATAAAATATATGATACATGATATATCATATATTTGTGATATATGATACGTGATGTGATTATTGTGATATATGATATAATATATGTACTTTCTGTCATTTTAATAAGTTCAAGTATTTTAAAGAATACGTAATTACTCTGGTATGAAATCTATACCTATTGATCTCTGCCTATTGATGGGGCCAAGGAAAATTTGAATGACCTCATTTTGAAATAATTTGGTTTTTTTTGAATTTCTTACATGAAAATGGGTTTATAAGAGCTAATTTATATGCATGCAAAAGGATATTAATTTAACAAGCCATTTACGACTAAGGTTTATACTTGTACATCTAGAGGTGAAATTTTCACCTAGCTCAATGAGATGTTTGGACCAGAGTCTTTGGCACACAGGATATAAAGTATCTATTTTTTTTAATGAAATTTAAGTTTCCTTCTATTCAATTGACATCTTATGTTGCATGAAGACAGTTTTTTATGAATTATATCTCAACTATTATCCTATAAAGAGCTGGTTCACATGAGACCGAGTTATACAGTATCTCAGGGGTTGGGATAACTAATTGGGAAACTCTGTTTCACATCTAACATCTGTATGCTACTTAATGTTTTACCCCAAGTTATCCCAGCTAACAACTGAGGTATGTACAGTAATAAAGATCAAAATATGATGATATGATGTGTTACTTTTACAAGTTTATTCTACCCCCCCCCCCCAAGATGACTCAATAAAAATATTTGAAAGCACAATCTCACCTATTCTATTCTATTCTACAACTCAGAGATATCATTGGGGTGCATTAAAAAATAATAACTTTAATAAATGGGACAATAACCAATAGAGAAAGTACACCTAATATTCTGTAAATAGAGGATGAATACCACTTTGCACTATCTTGTAAATACTATGAGCAAGATAGAAACAATCAAAATGATATCTTACAAAATGATTTTTGTATAAATTTGCATTATCAAGCTGAAAATGAATTGCTACATATAATGTCATCTAATGATACAAAATTAACGAATATATATATTTTCAAAATTTATTTTATTGTGTCTTGTGAAGAGATATCATTGCCTTGAAACCAGTGCCAAATGGTAACCTGCAGTTGTTGGTTACTGTCTGGTATTATACTGTAGATACTCAATTTTTATTGATCTCTATATTGATATTATTAATTTATTATACAGTAAATATAATCTATGTAATCTAGTGGTGTAGCCAGGGTCTTGGGTTTGGTGTGTGTGTGTGAGAACCTCGATGTCCTAGGAGGGTCTGCCATGCCCCTCCCCCCAGAAAATTTTGGATTTCTAGGGTCTCGGAAACACCATTTCCTGCATTTTGGGGCAAGTATTTAAGAATAATCCGAAAGCAATAAATTACATAATTTTGTTGAAATCAAACCAGAACATAGAATGATACACATCAGAATACCTTTAGATTTATTTATAAACAAGTTGTAAATGTAAGAACAGGTTGGAGGCATTTTGTATAGACCCTTAGTATTGTAATTTATAGCATATGCATGCCTGCTATATATAACACATCACTATCTACTCACTTGGAAAACAACTACCCCCCCCCCCCCCTACAAGATTCTCCATGGATTTAAACATTTCACGAGAACGGTCTCAGAGACCATTGGGGGGGGGGGAGGGGCTGGGGTGACCACACACCTCTCATTTCCCCCTCCCTGGCTACACCACTGATGTAAGCTATGTATTCTAATATGTACTGTAATGTAATTTATGTATTATATGTTACCATTATAATAGTTGCTTTAGCAATACCATGTAATAACTAGGTCATTCTAATAAAGCCATGTTTTACCATTACCAATTGCAGTCATGGAGCTGATGGAAGTTGAGATAACTGTCCTTAGTAGGGTTACCCTATTGCTCAAAATGCAAATGAACTAATATATCTCAGGAGGCAGGGCTATATGGGGGCAGGGACAGATGTCCACCCCACTTTGTTTCACTATATATATATATATATATATATATATATATATATATATATATATATATATATATATATATATATATATATATATATATATATATATATATATATATATATATATATATATATATATATATATATATATATATATATATATATATATATATATATGTATATATATATATATATATGTATGTATATATGTATGTATATATGTATATATATATGTATATATATATATATATATATATATATATATTAACAATTATTCACCGAAGTGGAGGTGAATAGTGCTGGATATTCACCTAGCCGCTTCGGCGAGGTGAATATCCACACTATTCACCGACACTGAGGAGAATAATTGTTTTAGCATATACCTCATAAATGAAATGACAAGTTTAAGATTCTTATATTTTTCGGTATTTTATACAAGACACGGCCGCTAGCAACTTGGGCACTTGGCGTACTCGGTATTTGTCGACAAAACAGTTTTTACAACTTTTGAATACATTAATGGCTAGAAAATTGTAAAGAAACATACCTGTGGACACTCTTCTACTTAATTTTGTTGACTTTTCTCGTTATTCTACAACATCAGCCTAGTTTATCAACAAAATCTCCTGCTTCGGTAAACAAAGCAAAACTGTCCGCCATTTTGTTTTGCCCGCAGGTGAATAGTGCAGGATATCCCGAGCTAGAGGAACCAATCAAATTGCTTTAAAAGCACTATTCACCTGTGAGGTATATGCTAAATATATACATATATATATACTGTATATATATTGACAAATATAAGTAACAGATGAGTTACAAATATGATGTTGGATATGAGAGCACTCAATACCATTGCAGGAGTCGCAACTCTGAGTTTCACGCTATATGCAATCTTCAGGCAAGAAGGTCCCATATAGCGTGAAACTCAGAGTTGTGACTCCTGTATTCAAACTAATTGTATATATATATATATATATATATATATATATATATATATATATATATATAATTCGTCTAGACTGCTACAACCATTTTACTAAATTTGCAACCACGATTTTTAACAAAATAAAAACTTTAGAGTCTTAAATCTTATTACTCTTACAAATTCTTACTTCAAATGTTCTTCGTTGAGTTTTTGCCACTCCTTGGATTGAAGTTATAGCCGCCATTTTGAAAAATCCGAGTACAAAAATCCGAATCCCGATGATTGTTCCGAAGATGACTCGGACCCAGTACCTCGCGGTCACCTCAACTGCGAGTATCCCATCTAGCCACGACCGTCTGAGAAGGTCTCCCTGCTTCTACGTCACTTCCGGCGACTAGAACCCAGTAAAAAATTTTCACGGCCAGCGTCAAAATCGCCAACTTTAACAGTAAAAAAGTCCATGAAGATGAAATTTTCGGAGAAGAAGATATATTACAAATCTTCTTAAAATGTTCCAAATATCCTAAATATGTAAAATCCCCAACCCTGAGATAGGCACTTTAAAATAATCCCTTTTGAAACCTCCTAAAAACATATTTTGTACAACCAGAGTTTAATAATGAAACCTAAGTTTTGCTTTGATATGTAGAATTATCTTGAGGATTATCATTTGTTTATATATCTGTTTGTTTTTATATTGGCTGTACATCAGTGCTTATTTTAATCAGGGTGGGTGGGTGGGTGGGTGGGGGGGGGGGGGATGGGGGGTGTTTCAAAAAAGCATTTAATAAAAGCCGGCGGGGGGTTGTTGCATTCATGTATTTCTAGTCTATCCCATAAAAAACTATGATACCAGTTCATAATGTAGGGATTCAGCGGCAACTGTTTCAATTTTACAGATAGTAAATTATGTTTAACTGAATCAAAAGCCTTGCTGAAGTCCATTGTAAGTAATCGCACAGCTTCACAGTTGCTGACATCAAGATATTTACAAACGTGATGCTGGATGGATAAGAGGGCTATAAGCAAACTGGGTGGAGCTAAGGTTTTCCTCGATAACACTCTTAGCATGGGTCTTATACACAGCTTTCTCAAAGGCCCTAGCGATGACTGGCGTTATATTGATTCCCCGGAAATCTGAGTCCTCCTTAGTGTTTTTATGTAAGTTAATCCAGGTTATAACTTGGCTATGGTCAGATAGATAATTGGGAGATTTAACAACTAGATGTTTTACTTTTGGCATTAAGTTTTGGTTACAGATGATATAATCAACTACACTGGTTCCGTTTTTACCATGAAAAGTAGGTCTTCCCAAAGCGTCACCGTTGGTCCAACCATTAAGAATTCTCATGTCGGTACTTTTGCAAATTTCAATAATTTTTTTACCATGGTTATTGGTTGTTGAGTCAAAGCTTTGTCTTTCTGGTGGTTGAAAAGAGTTATCACTAGTATCTTGAATGTGATCACTCCCATCACTTGAAACAAAATCTTCAAGTTTGCTTGTCCTAGCATTTAGATCACCAAGAAGAGGTATATTTGCTTTTGATGAGAAAAGGACTAGATCGTTTTCAAGTTCTTCAAAAATTTCGTTTTCAAAGTACTTTGATTTTTCAGGTGGTATTTATGTACCACAAATGTATAAATCCAGGTCGGAGTTTAAGATTTCTTTGTAGAGTTTGCTTCATAAAAAGTTTTTTGTATTTTTAATAACGTTTACATATTTCTTAAATTTGCTTTTGAATAACAGGCTAATGCCACCTGATTGTCGGCATGCCTGGTTAGTAGCTGGTTTAGCTACTTGAGAAACAATATCCTCAAATCCTGGAATGTTTAAATATGTATTTGTCCATGTTTCGGTTAGAAATATGAAATCAATCTTAGAGATAGAATCAAGAAAGTCCTTGTTTTTGGTTTTATCTCCAAGGACCTTATTGAATATACCATTAATATTCCAAGTGCTAAATGAAATTCCTGTGCTCATTTTAGATATATCTAATTATTAGATAGAGAATGCTGTAAACAATTCTTTTCAAAATCTTTTATTTAATATCAAAATTATTGCATGATTATTTGAAAAGGGAGAATGTTACTAATATAAGATTAAATAGAATAGTGATAGTATGTGAAAGACAGTTTATCATATGTTGATGCATCCGTAGAGTTGTCTTATCAGCCCAACTAGTTGAGGTGGTAGTGGGTTTGTTCGGTCATCTTGGCGAGATGAGGAAGAGGTGGCACTACAATTCCTTTGTTGAGATGTTGAGTATTGATACTTGGTGGTGGAGGTGGTGGTAGGTTCATGAAGGGGGTAAATGGTAGGTTATTGTGGCCAAATTGGAAGGGTTGATTTTGGTGGTACATACCTGTGCGTTGTGGGAAGGTTTGGTGAAAGTTACCTCTAGGAGTATACTTCCTGTTTATTTATTTCTTTTTAGGTGTGATGTTAAAATATGCTGCTTTGATGTTTTTCGCAAATTTTTTAACACCCCTTTCATTCAAATGCTTCCTGTCATATAGGTCAGCGTTGGATATATTGGTATGCTGGATATATGTGGTGTTTGTTTTGGTGGAAATTTGGGTATTCAATTCTTCATTAATAGCTGGTACCGTGTTGTTGAGTTCATCTTTTCTTGGTAATAAAGAGGATACCAAGATTCTGCAGTTCGGATGTTTTTGTTTAATTAACTCCACAGTTTCTAGGGTTTCAGTGATGGTATCGTTTCCAGGTTGTTCGATATCGTTAGTTCCACTGCGGATAATAAAATTCTTGGGGTTATTAAAGAGAGAGTTGGGGATCGAATATATTTTGTTGTTGAGTCCGGGCAAAGATCTTTAGTACCATAGGATTAACCAGGAAGTGGAACTGATAATTTTGAGTAAATTGTAATTGAAAATAGTTATCCAAAGTTCTGTCTAAAAATGTAACAAATGTGAACAGGTCTGAGTATATCTGCTGTAATTGTTGCAAGGACTTCATGTTATAATGCTCACATTATAAGTGTTATAATTTATACATGTAATAAAATGTTATTCCTTGTGCACCATCTAACTTGTATAATGTTATCATGTTGATATATCAGATGTTAAAATAATATACCAGCTCATAGATTGTAAATATAGTCCCAAAAAATAAAAGTCAACATTCTGCCTTCATCTTTATTTCTATTACTCTTCACTGGCAACAGCTCCAGGAACCTCTCCAACTGCAGCAGCTACAGGAGCTTCATTTGGTAAAGTACATGCCCAGTCTGGGCAAGTGCTCGGTTTTGGTCGATTAGATGCTTGTACAACCTTGCGTATAGCCACTCGTCTTTGTATCAAGTCAGACAGGGATTCCTTATTGTAGGTGGTCCAGGGTTTTCTTTGCCTTGCGAAGTTGTCGGCTCTCCAAAGGCAATCGGTGGATGGTGTATGTTAGCCCACTCGACCCCTGCTCATCAACTTCACTTTCCTCTGAAGATATATAATCAGGTGTAAGTACCTGAGCCACCCTGGCAACCTTTTCTGCTGTCCAAGAAGCTTTTTCCATTTGCTTGAGTCTACGTGCCAGCTTTTCTGGAAAAGAAAATGAGCAACTCAGCATTATATTAAACAAAAACTATATAGAAGTTCTCTAATTTACACATCTACAGGAAGGTCCTACATCTAGGAAACACAAAACACTGGTATATACTGTCCAGTGATTCTACAGTATCAAGTTAATGTTATACAGACACATTCATAGCCAAGTACTGATCACTTATGTGATCACGCTTTTATAAACAGTATGTCATAATTAAAATTATGTGTCTACAGTACTTATATATATATATATATATATATATATATATATATATATATATATATATATCTACATACCGACGTACCGACGTACCGACGTACCGACGTACCGACGTACCTATATATACATCTATCTATCTATCTATCTATCTATCTATCTATCTATCTATCCATCTATCCATCTATCCATCTATCCATCTATCCATCTATCCATCTATCCATCTATCCATCTATCCATCTATCCATCTATCCATCTATCCATCTATCCATCTATCCATCTATCCATCTATCCATCTATCCATCTATCCATCTATCCATCTATCCATCTATCCATCTATCCATCTATCCATCTATCCATCTATCCATCTATCCATCTATCCATCTATCCATCTATCCATCTATCCATCTATCCATCTATCCATCTATCCATCTATCCATCTATCCATCTATCCATCTATCCATCTATCCATCTATCCATCTATCCATCTATCCATCTATCCATCTATCCATCTATCCATCTATCCATCTATCTATCTATCTATCTATCTATCTATCTATCTATCTATCTATAGTATACTAAATGGCGGCAGATGTCGGCGACAATGGCGGCGGGTCGTTTGAAACTGAGCTCGCTGAACTTCCTAATTTTTCTAACGATCAGTATTTTTCTGGACGTCCACAATCGAACAAAATATAACAGCACTGCCAAGGAAGCTTGTGAGTTGTTTGGTATAGCTATCCGTTGTGGTAATATACCGTACGTTCAGAGTTTTGGTGAAACAATTGGTCGAAATCATGGACGAGGGAAAGCATATTTAAACGCAAGAATTCCACACTCAACTAAAGGTACGAGCAGTTTCCAGCTTAAACGTGTTATTTTATCTGGAGACATTCAAACTAACCCGGGACCTGCTGGCAGGCGAATAACTAAATATCCTTGTAAAGAGTGTAAAAGAAGCGTTCGTAATAATCAAGATGCTCTGCTGTGTGCCGAGTGTAATTCCTGGTTACATACGAAGTGCTGTGGTATGTCAAAAAGGATTTTTAAGTATTATCTGGATAACAGTGACCTGAACTGGATTTGTGCTCTGTGTTCCCTTCCATTTAGCACTATAGAAGATGCTGATTTGATTGAAGAACTTGATTTTGGAGTCCATGATGTGTCAATTATTTCACAGTCGAAGATCGAAGTTGATAATAGCGGGGATGCAAATGAGGAACCTTTAAATTCCCTGGAGCAATCTATTGTCGGTGAAAGGAAAACTAATTCAAGCGAAGCATTAATTATCCATCTCAACATCAATAGTATACAAAATAAATTCGATGAATTAAAGTTGTTGAACGAAGTATTAAAAGCGCATGTAATAGTTGTTTCAGAGACAAAGATTGATAGCTCTTACCCAAATAGTCAGTTTATTATTAATGGATACCGAATGTATCGTCGCGATAGGGCAAAAGGTGGTGGAGGCCTGCTTGTGTACCTTGCTGCTAGTATACCATCACGCAAGATAGCCTTAGCCAAGTCCTATAAGACTCTTGAGGCTATTGCAGTCGAAGCCAAGATAGGAAGGAGAGATATAGTACTTCTGGCCGTTTATAGGCCTCCAAAGCAGTCCAGCAAAGGAAACACTACACGCAGTCAAAAGTACCATCAACTAGTAGAGGAAGAAATAAATGATATTGTCATGTGGGCATCTCTTCAAAAGCAATCTATTGTTTTGGTGGGTGATCTAAATATGGATAGGCTTAGGCCTACGGAGCGTGAGGGAAAAATACTTATAGACATGGAGGAAGTTCACAACTTAAAGTGCATGATCTCTGAGCCTACGAGGATTACACCTAACTCTCAGACCCTTCTGGATGTAATATTAACAACTACACCCGAATTATTCAAGAAATGTGGTGCTTACGACCCAGAAATTAGTGACCACCTCCTTGTTTATGGGGTAATGGCCGAAAAAGTATGTAAGCATAGATCGAAGATCATAACATTTAGAAATGTGAAAAACACAGATTTCGAACAACTTAATCAGGACCTCTTGGAGGCTCCGTGGCACGTTGCCGATATCTTCAGTGATATTGATGATAAGTATGATTACTGGAATGGGCTGTTCGGGAGTATAGTAAATGAGCACGCTCCTATTAAGAAGAAAAGAGTTCGTGAGAAAGATTTACCGTACATGACAATGGAATGGAAAAAGGCGATAAGGAATAAGAGAAAGTATGGTGTTATATTTGCCAAGAATCGTACCCAAGATAACTTTGAGTTAAAAAAGAAGTACAGGGATATTGCCAGTAAAGAACGTAGAAAGGCAATTCGTGCATACTGGGGAAAAAGTCTGAGGAGTTGCACAGCAAGCCAACTGCATTTTACAACACGTTTAAACCATTTATTAGTGACAATGTCAAACATTCTGCAGAAATAAGTTTAAGAACAAATGAGGGAACTGTAATAAAGAACCAATCTGTGATTGCAGAGACACTGGCCAATTATTTTTCTACTGCAGCTTCCAGTATAGGAGGTAATCATGTTAATGACCTTACAGAAAATTACCATTGTGATCACAGTAGTGTAAAGGCTATACAGGAAGCATATGAAGGCTTTACGTTCGAGTTCAAGCAATTTAGCCAGGACGAGGCACAAAGTGTTATGGAAAAGCTTAACCCCAGAAAGTCATGTGGATGGGATCCGGGAGCACCGCCTAAACTGTTGAAGAATGTAGCCGCTGGGATCGCACCTTCCCTAACAAGGCTATTCAATGATTGCATAGTGCAGAGCAGATGGCCACATTTGTGGAAACTGGGGGAGTGGACACCTGCGTTTAAGAAGGGTGATGTTCAGGAAAAACAAAATTATAGACCAATTACGTCACTTTTGACTGTTGATAAGATATTCGAGCAGATCCTTAGTAAACAGGTGAACAGCCAATATGATCCTACTCTGTATAAAAGAATGACGGCCTATAGAAAGAGTCATAGCTGTGAGACCAGCTTACTTCGTTTGGTTGAGGACTGGAAGCATGCTATTGATCGAAAAGAACTCGTATGGGTGCTCTCCACAGACATGAGTAAGGCTTTCGATTCTTTGAGCCACTCACTCACCCTTAAAAAGCTTGAAGCGTATGGATTTTCTCCCAGCTCTCTTAGTCTTATGCGATCGTTTTTTGATAATAGAAGGAACAGAGTAAAGTTGGACAACAGTACTACCAGTGAATGGAAGGAAATGACACGAGGCTGTCCTCAAGGTTCATCTTTTGGACCTCTATTATGGAACCTTTTCCAAAATGACATGTCTTATTGCGTTAGAAACGCTAGCTTGACAATGTACGCCGATGATCACCAGTTGTACACATCAGGAACAGATTCTGACACAACAAAGAATAGCTTGGAGGAAGAGGGTCAGCGAGCCGCATCATGGTATAAGGACAATTACCTCCTAGCAAATTGCGATAAGTTTCAGTCATTACTTATTGATCCTAGGGGGGTAAATAGAAACAACCAGAACCTCGATATACAAATAGATGACCAGATAATTAAGAACACTAATTATATTAAGTTACTGGGAGTAGATATTGATGAAAGAATTAATTTTAGTTATCATATTAGCGAACTATGTAAGAAGGCCAGTAAGAAAGTGGGAGTTCTAATGCGTTTGCGCAATCTGATCCCCTGTTCGGCTAAATTAACTATTTATAAGTCGTCAATCCTCCCGTACCTTACTTATTGTCATGTAATATGGAATTTTTGTAAAGCCTCTGATAGCAGAAAGGTAGAGCGCATCCAAGAACGGGCACTGAGAGCTATATATAGAAATAAGTTAGATTCTTATGAGGCGCTCCTTGAGCGAGCGGGGTTGCCGTCGTTACAGAATAGGAGACTACAAGATATTGCCATATACATGTACAAAGTTAAAAATCAATTGGCACCCAGAAGTGTAGCTGATATTTTCAATGTCAAAAACGTACGCTACTCATTAAGAAACAGCGATTTTGACATACCAAGATTTAATACCATCAGCTATGGCAAGCACTCGCTG
>CAXIUP010000115.1:127500-130000 GCA_964035015.1 Corallium rubrum
ATCTCTATCTATCTCAGCCACACTGAGACTATCCACCTATAACATTGGTGGGATTATGTCTAACTTAAATTATTTAGAAAAGTGTTTGGAAGACTCAGATATCTGTGCAGTTCAAGAACACTGGCTCTACCCAGACTCTTTACATTTTTTGTCCAGTATACACGAAGATTTTGTTGGCTGGGGTAGATGCAGCAACGACCTAAATCTTGACTCTGTCTGGAGAAGGGGCATGGGTGGAATTGCTCTACTATGGAGGAAAGACTTCGACCTTGCCATCAGTAAGTTAGATGATATGGGTAGCGATAGAATACTTGTAATGAGACTTAAGCTCGGCAAGCAGAATAATTTGTTTATAATCAATGTCTACTTCCCAGCAAGTAATTCTTCTATATTAAAATATAAATCTTGCATTGACGATCTTGAAGACATTATTAACCGTTTGCATGGCGACGGCACAATAATTATTCTGGGTGACTTCAACGGTCATGTCGGCAATCACTTAGGTTCACGAAGCTTTAATGCGACGAATCAAAGAGGTTTACAGCTGATACACCTTTTGAGAGAAACAAACTTTGTTTCAATTAATTCCCAATCATTTTGTCAGGGCCCTATCGAAACTTTTTCTGCGTGCAACGGATCACAGGTGACTTCTATTGATCATATAATGATAAGAAAAGATGACCTACAACTGGTTAAAGAATGCTATGTCGCTGATGATCATTGCGATAATCTCTCGTACCACCTACCAATATTTTGCACTATCTGCACGCCAGCTGTATCGTTCATGACCAATGATATGCGTAACTGCCGTGTTGCTTGGAAAACTATAAAAAATGAGAAAGTTCGTGAAAGATATCGGAAAAGTTCTAAACAATTCATAGAAAATTTGATCACAACTATGCCAACCTTAGATAATACAGAATCAATTGAGCAAGTGGCACTGGAAGCTACGGAAGGATTAAAACGGGCGGCTCTAAAATCAATCCCAACAGCGAAGTTCAAACCCAACCTTAAATCCTATTGGAAAGATGGGCTGGATGGCTTACATGAAAATTCTAGACGCCACAGACGAACCTGGATCCAAGCTGGAAGACCAAGAGAAGCAGATAACCTATATTTTAGGAATTACAAAGATGCAAAACGTGTGTTTAGGCGGGAATTGCGTAGAAAATCGTATGAAAACGAGATGAAAAATTTAGAAGATGATGCTCACGTATATGACTTTGATCGAAGTACTTTTCAAAAAATAATGTCAAAGAAAAGAAATCTAAAAGGAAGAACAAGGAACGAACTGAAAATTGGGGATCGTCTAATACAAGATGATAAAGAGCTGCTTGATATTTGGAAATGTCACTACAAAGATCTTTATACGCCCAAAGATAATTCTATGTTCGATAATGAATTTAAACATTTTGTAGAGACTAGGGTTCGGGAATTTGAAAGCAAAGTCGAAGAGGATGATTATAATGATCCACTGGAACGGCCTTTGACTGTAGACCAAGTTCATACCATCTGTCGTAAATTACCAAACGGCAAATCCGGCGGTATCGATGGTCTATTGTATGAACATTTGAAATATGCAGATATATCTTTATATGAGCTGCTAACGAAACTTTTTAATGCAATGCGCAATCTCGAATACGTACCCGAATCGTGCGCTGTGGGAAAGATCATCTCGTTGTATAAAGGAAAGAAGAAGGACAGGCTAAAAAAGTGCAGTTATCGCGGTATCACGCTTTTAAGTGCATTGGGAAAAGTATTTGAGCGATTAACCCTAGATTTGTGGATGCCAACATTCCAACATCTTGGAATCCCTCATCCAATGCAATTTGCCTACCAAACAGGAAGAAGTTGCACTCAAGCAAGCTTTGTTATTCGGGAAGCAGTTTACCACTACCTGGAACGTGGCAGCAAAGTCTACGCTTGTTTCTTAGACTCTACGAAAGCGTTCGACACTGTTTGGTTGGATGGCCTATTCTTCAAACTTTATAATCTTGGTATAAAAGGAAAGACTTGGCGATTACTTCGCAAATGGTATGGCAAACTGACCAGCTGTGTCTCAGTCAACCGCCTAACATCCGATCTATTCCCTGTACTGCAAGGTGTTCGTCAAGGAGGCGTTCTTTCGCCTTGGCTATATATGTGTTTTAATAATGATATACCATCAGAAATTGGACAAAAAGACAACGGAATTTCAGTTAATGAAACATGGTATGGCAATGTCTTGGTGGCCGACGATATTACACTTCTTTCTTCTCGATCATCAGGATTGCAAGCAATGTTAACTTCTATGGAAAGGTATAGTAAAAGATGGAGATTTGAGTTTAATCCTGATAAATCTGTCGAAGTCACTTTTGGAGAATCGACAAAAAGCTACAACTCACTTAAGAATAGGCGAGTGTGGTGGCTCAATGATTGCTCAATCAAAGTTCAACAATCCTGCGAACATGTTGGAATGATTTTAACTGGAGATGGTTCGCAAAAGGAACAATGCGATGTC
>CAXIUP010000115.1:140000-154333 GCA_964035015.1 Corallium rubrum
TCTATCTATATCTATCTATATCTATCTATATCTATCTATATCTATCTATATCTATCTATATCTATCTATATCTATCTATATCTATCTATATCTATCTATATCTATCTATATCTATCTATCTATCTATCTATCTATATCTATCTATCTATCTATATCTATCTATATCTATCTATATCTATCTATATCTATCTATATCTATCTATATCTATCTATATCTATCTATATCTATCTATATCTATCTATATCTATCTATATCTATCTATATCTATCTATATCTATCTATATCTATCTATATCTATCTATATCTATCTATATCTATCTATATCTATCTATATCTATCTATATCTATCTATATCTATCTATATCTATCTATATCTATCTATCTATCTATCTATCTATCTATATCTATCTATATCTATCTATCTATCTATCTATCTATCTATCTATCTATCTATCTATCTATCTATCTATCTATCTATCTATCTATCTATCTATCTATCTATCTATCTATCTATCTATATCTATCTATATCTATCTATATCTATCTATATCTATCTATGTCTATCTATGTCTATCTATGTCTATCTATGTCTATCTATGTCTATCTATGTCTATCTATGTCTATCTATGTCTATCTATGTCTATCTATGTCTATCTATGTCTATCTATGTCTATTTATGTCTATCTATGTCTATCTATGTCTATCTATGTCTATCTATGTCTATCTATGTCTATCTATGTCTATCTATGTCTATGTCTATCTATGTCTATCTATGTCTATCTATGTCTATCTATGTCTATCTATGTCTATCTATGTCTATCTATGTCTATCTATGTCTATCTATGTCTATCTATGTCTATCTATGTCTATCTATGTCTATCTATGTCTATCTATGTCTATCTATGTCTATCTATGTCTATCTATGTCTATCTATGTCTATCTATGTCTATCTATGTCTATCTATGTCTATCTATGTCTATCTATGTCTATCTATGTCTATCTATGTCTATCTATGTCTATCTATGTCTATCTATGTCTATCTATGTCTATCTATGTCTATCTATGTCTATCTATGTCTATCTATGTCTATCTATGTCTATCTATGTCTATCTATGTCTATCTATGTCTATCTATGTCTATCTATGTCTATCTATGTCTATCTATGTCTATCTATGTCTATCTATGTCTATCTATGTCTATCTATGTCTATCTATGTCTATCTATGTCTATCTATGTCTATCTATGTCTATCTATGTCTATCTATGTCTATCTATGTCTATCTATGTCTATCTATGTCTATCTATGTCTATCTATGTCTATCTATGTCTATCTATGTCTATCTATGTCTATCTATGTCTATCTATGTCTATCTATGTCTATCTATGTCTATCTATGTCTATCTATGTCTATCTATGTCTATCTATGTCTATCTATGTCTATCTATGTCTATCTATGTCTATCTATGTCTATCTATGTCTATCTATGTCTATCTATGTCTATCTATGTCTATCTATGTCTATCTATGTCTATCTATGTCTATCTATGTCTATCTATGTCTATCTATGTCTATCTATGTCTATCTATGTCTATCTATGTCTATCTATGTCTATCTATGTCTATCTATGTCTATCTATGTCTATCTATGTCTATCTATGTCTATCTATGTCTATCTATGTCTATCTATGTCTATCTATGTCTATCTATGTCTATCTATGTCTATCTATGTCTATCTATGTCTATCTATGTCTATCTATGTCTATCTATGTCTATCTATGTCTATCTATGTCTATCTATGTCTATCTATGTCTATCTATGTCTATCTATGTCTATCTATGTCTATCTATGTCTATCTATGTCTATCTATGTCTATCTATGTCTATCTATGTCTATCTATGTCTATCTATGTCTATCTATGTCTATCTATGTCTATCTATGTCTATCTATGTCTATCTATGTCTATCTATGTCTATCTATGTCTATCTATGTCTATCTATGTCTATCTATGTCTATCTATGTCTATCTATGTCTATCTATGTCTATCTATGTCTATCTATGTCTATCTATGTCTATCTATGTCTATCTATGTCTATCTATGTCTATCTATGTCTATCTATGTCTATCTATGTCTATCTATCTATCTATCTATCTATGTCTATCTATGTCTATCTATGTCTATCTATGTCTATCTATGTCTATCTATGTCTATCTATCTATCTATCTATCTATCTATCTATGTCTATCTATCTATCTATCTATCTATGTCTATCTATCTATCTATCTATCTATCTATCTATCTATTCTATCTATCTATCTATCTATCTATGTCTATCTATCTATCTATGTCTATCTATCTATCTATGTCTATCTATCTATCTGTCTATCTATGTCTATCTATCTATCTATGTCTATCTATCTATCTATCTATCTATCTATCTATCTATCTATCTATCTATCTCTATCTATCTATCTATCTATGTCTATCTATATCTATCTCTATCTATCTATCTATCTATCTATCTATCTATCTATGTCTATCTATCTATCTATGTATCTATCTATCTATCTATCTATCTATCTATCTATTCTATCTATCTATCTATCTATCTATCTATATCTATCTATCTATATCTATCTATCTATCTATATCTATCTATCTATATCTATCTATCTATCTATCTATCTATCTATCTATCTATCTATCTATCTATCTATCTATCTATCTATCTATCTATCTATCTATCTATCTATCTATCTATCTATCTATCTATCTATCTATCTATATCTATCTATATCTATCTATATCTATCTATATCTATCTATATCTATCTATATCTATCTATATCTATCTATATCTATCTATATCTATCTATATCTATCTATATCTATCTATATCTATCTATATCTATCTATATCTATCTATATCTATCTATATCTATCTATCCGTCTGCGAGAATGGCGAGCGGTTGTGTCGAAGAGCTCTCCAATAACTCAATTGATCAAGTGATAAATAACGAAGAAATAGATCAAAATGTTAGTATTTTACCATTGTCAATAGTGGTAGAAAACAATAGAACAAGAATTAAATGGTCAGGAGACGTTGATGACCTCAAATCATTCGTCGAACATAAACTACACTTATCGGGAAGCTGGTCATTCACCCAAAATAATGGAGGATTTTACGTTTGTAAGACAAGTTCAGCAACGCTATGTTTCTACCCAAAGACACAAACACTCCACGTACAAGGTGCTAAACATGAAACTATTCGCAAATCAATCTGTGCAATAATCAATGACCAGAATAAACACGTGTTCAGCCAAGAAGACGGCGGCCATCTTGTCCATGACGAAGACGATTCGATAGTCGAGATCGAAAATACAGAGAAATCATCTCATCCACCTCATCCATTGCTCATTCCATCCTGCCTAAATTGTGAACAAAATTCTGAATCAATCTCAAAGCTCTGGCAAAAGATGACTGCTATAGAAAGTAAAATTGATCAGAATCCAAATGAAGATTCAGGACATTGTGACTCATGCGACGTATTGCTGAGGAAGGTAAAAGAACTCGAAAACGAACGAGACAGTTTATTAACGGTGATCAAGTTATTAAACCAAGATAACTTACAGAAACCCGAGCAAAAAACTGTGAAGGAAGCACCTTGGGAGAAAGTGAAAGGGAAGAAACCACATCAAAACAACAAAGATACTAACGGCAACAACACTTCGCACCCCAAGTCAAACTACCGTGAGCCGAAGAATGATGGCTCTTCAAACAAGACCACAGTCACAGGTGATGGACAAAAGCCTTCTAGTGAAAGACCGGAGAAGCCCCATGTTGCTGTCGTTGGAGACTCGATGACGAAGCTTATCAACAGCAGAAAATTATCGAAAACATCAAAGGTAACCTCACATTCATTTCCAGGGGCTGTTGTCGAAGATTTCAACGATTACCTGAAGCCAGTTCTAAAACGTAAGCCACATAAAATCATCATCCATGCAGGTACGAACAATTTAAAGAGGGATTGTGCTAAGCAAATAAAAGATAAAATGGCTAAAGTTATTGCTGGAGTAAAGCAGGAAAACCCAAACGTGAGTATTGCCATATCTTCCATTATCCAAACGAAGAAAGATCAGTCACTCAACGACAAAATCACCCAGGTCAATGATTTAGTTGCTAAATACTGCAATGACAATAACTTTGACTTAATTAAGCATGAAAACATTGATGAGAGCTGTTTGAACGCTGGTGGTTTACATCTAAATCGTAAGGGTATCCACATACTAGCTAGCAATTTAAGAAACTATATTAACTATTGATATAGTGTTGTCAATGCAGATGTATTAATTGATCAAAATTCGGTAATATGTTCTGAATTACCACATGAAACTAAACCATACAAAACTAGAGGATTTAAAATGGGTGCACTAAATATAAATAGTCTTTCTAAACATATCGATGAATTGAAAATATTTATGGTAGATGCTAATTTTGATATCTTAGCCATAAATGAAACCAAATTAGATCAGTCAGATGATGATTCACAAACTAATATTTCAGGTTATTCTTGTATCCGTAAGGATCGTAACAAACTTGGAGGTGGTGTATGTCTTTACATCCGAAACTCCATCAACTTTACAAGAAAACCCTCTCTTGAAATTGATGATTTAGAAATGATATCGATTGAAGTAACTAAACCAAAGTCAAGCCCATTTTTAATAACTACATGGTATAGGCCTCCTAAGTCTCCCCATGAACTTTTTGATAAATTTGAAGAATTTTTGAAAAAAGCAGACTCCAAGTATAAAGAGTATTATATTCTTGGAGATTTAAATTGTGATTTAATCTCATCCAGAATTGAATCACACACTTTGAAGTTAATTGATTTATTAAATAACTATCAACTGCATCAATTAATAGAAGAACCAACTCGTATCACTGAAACGAGTAAAACCTTAATTGATCATGTAATTACTAATAATAAGGAAAGCTTGACCCATTTTGGAACTTGTATTACCTCCATTAGTGATCATAACTTAATTTTTGCAATACGTAAAATTGGTATTCATAGAGGATCTCCACGATTTGTCGAGACAAGGAGCTTCAAAAATTTTAATGAAGCTAAGTTTATACAAGATTTAAAATATGCTACTTGGCCAACTACAAGTAACCAAAATGACATAAATAATGTCTGGTCAAATTGGAAATCCACTATGCTAAATATTTTAGATAGACATGCACCATGTCAAACAAAAAGAATTCGCAACAAGCCATCTCCATGGATCAACTCTGAACTTAAACGAGAAATGTATTCCAGAAATTTATTAAAGAGGAAAGCAATTGAATCTAACTCACCCGCTGATTGGCTATCTTTCAAAAAACAGAGAAATATAGTTAATCAGTTGGTGAGAAAAACAAAGAAATGTTACTACCAAAATGAACTTAAGAAAAATTCTGGAAACATAAAAGGTACATGGAATGTGCTGAATGATATTATGAATAGAAAGAGTAAAAATATAGAAATTACTCAAATAGATCCATCACCATCTGAATCTCTAACAGATGCCAAAGATATTGCAAATTCTTTTAACACATATTTTACTGAAATTGGTCCTAAACTTGCATCACAAATACCATCCCCACCCAACAGCAAATCTTTCAAAGACTATCTAACAAAGATAGACATGAATTTTAGTTTTAAAAAAGTGTCCCCAACTCAAGTTTTAAACCTTCTAATCAAATGTGATCCAGCAAAGGCTATGGGGATGGACAAAATTTCAAATAAAATTTTAAAAATAGCTGCACCATATATTAATGAATCTCTAACAGAATTATTTAATCTATCAATTGAGATTAATATATTTCCAGATGACTGGAAAATAGCCAAAGTGTCACCTATATTTAAAACTGGTGATCATTGTGATTTAAACAATTATCGACCAATTTCGGTTATCTCGGTAGTTGCTCGAATTTTTGAAAGACTTATTTATGACCAACTTGAGAACTATCTATCCAAACACAATTTGATAAATCCTAGACAGTCTGGATTTAGATCTCTATTCTCAACATCCACAGCAATGCTAGACCTAACAAATGAATGGTGTTTCAACATTGACAGGAAACTAGTGAATGGGGTCCTATTTTTAGACCTCAAAAAAGCATTTGACACTGTCAACCACAAAATACTTTTAAATAAATTGCAATATTATGGTTTTAATCAATCAGTAATTGATTGGTTCAAATCATACCTCAGTGATCGTTTGCAACAATGCACAGTAAATGGTGTCCTGTCCAATGCCCAAAAACTTCGCTGTGGTGTACCACAAGGAACAATCCTGGGCCCACTTCTATTTCTCATATATATTAATGATTTATCAAATTGTGTTACATACAGTAATACTAGACTGTATGCAGATGATACCAACTTAACTGCATCCAGTTCCAATATATCAGAAATCAAATCAATGTTACAAAATGATGCTGAGTGTGTAGTTGAATGGCTGTGTGCTAACAAACTCACACTTAATGTCATCAAATCTGAAATAATGTTAATTGGATCCAGACAAAGAATAAGCACACTAGACAAAAATTTAAACCTGTCAGTTAACGGTATTACCTTAAAACAAGTTAGTGAAGTTAAATGTCTAGGCCTTACAGTCGATGAAAATCTAACATGGAAAAGCCATATAGATAATATTAAAAAGAAAGTCTCAAAAAATATAGGTATTATGAAAAAAGCCAAACCATTCCTTAACCGAGATCTTCTCATCAACATATATCACTCAATTGTTGAACCACATTTCAACTATTGCAGTGTTGTATGGGATAGCACAGATTCGACACTTGCTGACAAACTACAAAAATTACAAAACCGAGCAGCTCGTGTCATTACTGGAGCACCTTACACAACCCACATTTATGATCTCCTTTCAGAATTAGAATGGTCAACATTGGCTCATAAAAGAAAATGTCAAAAAGCTATTATGATGCATAAAATTGTTAATGGAAATGCACCATCTTACTTGACAGAAATGTTTGAAAAACAATTAAGTACAACTGTGTATAATTTACGATCATCTAAAAAAACCCATTCAAATTCTGAAAATTAGGACTGAATGCTACAAAAATAGTTTTGCAGCATCAGGTCCCATGATATGGAACTCTTTACCTGATTCCCTGAAAAATGAGAAAATCTTATCTAAATTTAAAAAGGGAGTTAAAAACGTCAAATTCTGCATTGACAACATTAACATGTAAATATCAAATTTTGTAACATAAGTTGGGTTTTTTTGGGGTTTTTTTATTAAGTATTAAGTATAAGTATTTTTTAATTTGTAAATATAGTAATAGTGTGTAACTTTACACGGCTTCTAGGTAGACCAGATTTAAGAATTCATGTATATAATTTTTAACTCTGATAGAACTACCGTGTATAAATAAATTTCAATCAATCAATCAATCAATCAATATCTATCTATATCTATCTATATCTATCTATATCTATCTATATCTATCTATATCTATCTATATCTATCTATATCTATCTATATCTATCTATCTATCTATATCTATATCTATCTATATCTATCTATCTATCTATATCTATCTATCTATATCTATCTATCTATCTATCTATCTATATCTATCTATATCTATCTATATCTATCTATATCTATCTATCTATCTATCTATCTATCTATCTATCTATCTATCTATCTATCTATCTATCTATCTATCTATCTATCTATCTATCTATCTATCTATCTATCTATCTATCTATCTATCTATCTATATCTATCTATCTATCTATATCTATCTATATCTATCTATCTATCTATATCTATCTATCTATCTATCTATCTATCTATATCTATCTATCTATCTATATCTATCTATATCTATCTATATCTATCTATATCTATCTATATCTATCTATATCTATCTATATCTATCTATATCTATCTATATCTATCTATATCTATCTATATCTATCTATATCTATCTATATCTATCTATATCTATCTATATCTATCTATATCTATCTATATCTATCTATATCTATCTATATCTATCTATATCTATCTATATCTATCCATATCTATCCATATCTATCCATATCTATCCATATCTATCCATATCTATCTATATCTATCTATATCTATCTATATCTTTGTCGCAATGGATGAACCAGGCGGAAATCTAATTCTGGTAAGAAATATTATTGCCCAGCATACTGCTTTAAACAAAACCATAACACAAAATAATTTTGAAAAAATTTTACTAACGTTTCGTTACTACACGTAACATCATCAGAGTGATAAATATACATACATGAAGGTGACTTAAATACTAGTTACATAAATAGAAAGTGATAAGGTGACAGACAAGGTGACAGAAAAGGTGATGTAAGACAAACAATTGTCAAACTGGTGAAGAGACACCACAGCGTAAAGAAAAAAAAATCTAAAAGAGTGCTAAGGGAAATGATCTAATGTTAGCGTTAAGAGAGGGTTTAAACTTAGAAATTAACAAGCTTTCTCGAAGAAGAACATCTAATTGGTTAGAACCTGACGATATAATTGAGAAGTCATCGAAAGAAACATCGTGTCCAGTTTTTATCTTGTGTGTCAGAATGCTGGACATGGCAGACACTGAAAGTGCTTTTCCGGTATAGGCCGAAATACCCATATGTTCCGATACCCTAGTGTGTAGAAGTCGGCATGTTTCGCCAACATACGATGCCTGGCAGCATCGGCACGTGAATTTGTAAACGACACGGGATCGAAATCTAAGTGGCAGTCGGTCTTTGAAACGGAAAAAACTCGACAAACGACAGACAGGTCGGAAGACAACGCGAAGTTGGATGTGAGGAAAGGCTGAAGCTAGTAATTTTTTGACTTGTTGACGAATTTGGAGTCCATGATCTCCAGTGTATGGTAAAATTAGAGAGAGTGATAGTTTAGGAGCTGTGAGGATTTTAGCCGGAGGATTAAATATTTTATCCAGAAAAATTCGAAAACAATGGTCTAAAAATTTAGCCGGATATCCATTTTGTTTAAGTAAAATTTTAAGCTTCTCGAGTTCATCGTGAAAAATAGAATAAGATGAACTTATGTGAAAATAGCGAAAAAGGAGAGTGTAAATAAGACCTTTCTTATAAATAATCGGTAAGAAGCTCTCGAAATTAGTAAGTAGGCCTGTAAATGTTGGTTTTCGGTAAACCGAAGTAACGAAAGAACCATTGGAGCGTTGCAAATTAATATCCAGAAATGGAAGTGATTTATTAGATTCGATTTCGCAAGTAAAATTTATGCAGGTGTGTTGAGAATTTAGGTACTCAACGAAAGGTTTAATATGATCCGGCGATTTGAATAAAATAAACGAGTCATCAACATAACGCCTATAATACACAGGTTTAAACTGAGCGGGACAGTTGTTAAGCCAATTTTGTTCGTGATGACAAAGGAAAATGTTTGCAAAAAGTGGGCCAAGGGGTGACCCCATGGCGATTCCGTCAATTTGATCATAAAATTGGCCGTTAAACATGAAATGACAATCTTTAACTGATAAGTTAAGGAGATTTCTAAACTCATCGCGCGAAAAACCATGAAAAAATTGTGCGGTAGAAAATAGCGAATCAAGGACAATATTGATGGTTTCATCAATCGGTATGTTAGTGAAAAGTGATTTGATGTCAAAACTAGCCATAATAAGATTATTAGAATTAAGATTAAGAGAAAAGAGATCTTGAATAAAAGAAAAAGTATCGTTAATAACATAAGAGCCTAGAGAAATTGGAGAGAGAAGTGGAACGAGAAACTTAGCTAAGTTATAAGAATGAGTTCCAATAGCAGATAAAATCAGACGTAAAGGAATGTTAGTTTTATGCACCTTCGGTAAACCATAGAGAATACCAGGTCGTGAACCAGTGGGCGCCATCTTCTTAAACTGTTCATCGGATAGCTTCTTCTTTTTCTTAAGGTCATTAAGAAAAACTCTCACCTTAGTCTCGCGTTTCATCGTTGTTTTTAACGGATCATCTAAGAGAAGGGAAAATTTGGTTTGGTCTTGAAGAATTTCTTCCATCTTCTGTTGATAGTCGGATTTATCGAGAATAACGACACCATTACCTTTGTCCGGTTTTAATATGACAATATTTTTATCTTCTTGAAGTGTTTTCAAAACTTTTAGTTCATCATCAGAAAAGGCAGAAGTTGGCGGTGAATATGAGCGGTATCCGGACAGCGCGATGTCTTTCAACTTGGTTTGGATGGAGTCTTTCGTATGTCCCGAAGTGGAAGAGATGGGTTGGTTCATGATTCTGCGATAAAAAGCTTCGAAAGGAACGAGAAAGTCACAGTAGTTGAGTCTTCTGGGTGGGATGGAAAAGTTCAGGCCCATTGCGAGAACCGATCGTTCTTTGTCCGATAATACACGGCTAGAATAATTAAAAATAACTTTGTCAGGATCAATCGAAGATTTTGACGTATCAATTCGGAGGCGGAAAAGTTTTTTGTCTTGGATTTTCTCATGATGCGAAAGTTTCTTTGAGTTTTCAGAATCCGACATAGATTTCAGATGTAGAAGGTCCAGTGACGAGACGAGATTCGTTAGGTTAGATAAAAGACCAGTTGAGAGATGAGTAAGTTCACGGATTCTTGATTGTTTGATGGCGATCTCTTCATCCAGAAGTCGTCTCTGGCACTGGCGGTAGGCACGAGAATTCTGAAGACGACGATTAGCGAGCTTGAAATTGAGGAAACGAGGAGCGGCATCATGTTGTTTACATTTCTTGAGGAAAGCGAGGTCCAGTTTAGCTTTACCAAGCTTCAGTTCGGCGCGTTGATATTTACGAAACGCAGCAAGCGAACCATTGTTGTTGTATCTATCAGTTAAAATTGTCGCAATGGATGAACCAGGCGGAAATCTAATTCTGGTAAGAAATATTATTGCCCAGCATACTGCTTTAAACAAAACCATAACACAAAATAATTTTGAAAAAATTTTACTAACGTTTCGTTACTACACGTAACATCATCAGAGTGATAAATATACATACATGAAGGTGACTTAAATACTAGTTACATAAATAGAAAGTGATAAGGTGACAGACAAGGTGACAGAAAAGGTGATGTAAGACAAACAATTGTCAAACTGGTGAAGAGACACCACAGCGTAAAGAAAAAAAAATCTAAAAGAGTGCTAAGGGAAATGATCTAATGTTAGCGTTAAGAGAGGGTTTAAACTTAGAAATTAACAAGCTTTCTCGAAGAAGAACATCTAATTGGTTAGAACCTGACGATATAATTGAGAAGTCATCGAAAGAAACATCGTGTCCAGTTTTTATCTTGTGTGTCAGAATGCTGGACATGGCAGACACTGAAAGTGCTTTTCCGGTATAGGCCGAAATACCCATATGTTCCGATACCCTAGTGTGTAGAAGTCGGCATGTTTCGCCAACATACGATGCCTGGCAGCATCGGCACGTGAATTTGTAAACGACACGGGATCGAAATCTAAGTGGCAGTCGGTCTTTGAAACGGAAAAAACTCGACAAACGACAGACAGGTCGGAAGACAACGCGAAGTTGGATGTGAGGAAAGGCTGAAGCTAGTAATTTTTTGACTTGTTGACGAATTTGGAGTCCATGATCTCCAGTGTATGGTAAAATTAGAGAGAGTGATAGTTTAGGAGCTGTGAGGATTTTAGCCGGAGGATTAAATATTTTATCCAGAAAAATTCGAAAACAATGGTCTAAAAATTTAGCCGGATATCCATTTTGTTTAAGTAAAATTTTAAGCTTCTCGAGTTCATCGTGAAAAATAGAATAAGATGAACTTATGTGAAAATAGCGAAAAAGGAGAGTGTAAATAAGACCTTTCTTATAAATAATCGGTAAGAAGCTCTCGAAATTAGTAAGTAGGCCTGTAAATGTTGGTTTTCGGTAAACCGAAGTAACGAAAGAACCATTGGAGCGTTGCAAATTAATATCCAGAAATGGAAGTGATTTATTAGATTCGATTTCGCAAGTAAAATTTATGCAGGTGTGTTGAGAATTTAGGTACTCAACGAAAGGTTTAATATGATCCGGCGATTTGAATAAAATAAACGAGTCATCAACATAACGCATATAATACACAGGTTTAAACTGAGCGGGACAGTTGTTAAGCCAATTTTGTTCGTGATGACAAAGGAAAATGTTTGCAAAAAGTGGGCCAAGGGGTGACCCCATGGCGATTCCGTCAATTTGATCATAAAATTGGCCGTTAAACATGAAATGACAATCTTTAACTGATAAGTTAAGGAGATTTCTAAACTCATCGCGCGAAAAACCATGAAAAAATTGTGCGGTAGAAAATAGCGAATCAAGGACAATATTGATGGTTTCATCAATCGGTATGTTAGTGAAAAGTGATTTGATGTCAAAACTAGCCATAATAAGATTATTAGAATTAAGATTAAGAGAAAAGAGATCTTGAATAAAAGAAAAAGTATCGTTAATAACATAAGAGCCTAGAGAAATTGGAGAGAGAAGTGGAACGAGAAACTTAGCTAAGTTATAAGAATGAGTTCCAATAGCAGATAAAATCGGACGTAAAGGAATGTTAGTTTTATGCACCTTCGGTAAACCATAGAGAATACCAGGTCGTGAACCAGTGGGCGCCATCTTCTTAAACTGTTCATCGGATAGCTTCTTCTTTTTCTTAAGGTCATTAAGAAAAACTCTCACCTTAGTCTCGCGTTTCATCGTTGTTTTTAACGGATCATCTAAGAGAAGGGAAAATTTGGTTTGGTCTTGAAGAATTTCTTCCATCTTCTGTTGATAGTCGGATTTATCGAGAATAACGACACCATTACCTTTGTCCGGTTTTAATATGACAATATTTTTATCTTCTTGAAGTGTTTTCAAAACTTTTAGTTCATCATCAGAAAAGGCAGAAGTTGGCGGTGAATATGAGCGGTATCCGGACAGCGCGATGTCTTTCAACTTGGTTTGGATGGAGTCTTTCGTATGTCCCGAAGTGGAAGAGATGGGTTGGTTCATGATTCTGCGATAAAAAGCTTCGAAAGGAACGAGAAAGTCACAGTAGTTGAGTCTTCTGGGTGGGATGGAAAAGTTCAGGCCCATTGCGAGAACCGATCGTTCTTTGTCCGATAATACACGGCTAGAATAATTAAAAATAACTTTGTCAGGATCAATCGAAGATTTTGACGTATCAATTCGGAGGCGGAAAAGTTTTTTGTCTTGGATTTTCTCATGATGCGAAAGTTTCTTTGAGTTTTCAGAATCCGACATAGATTTCAGATGTAGAAGGTCCAGTGACGAGACGAGATTCGTTAGGTTAGATAAAAGACCAGTTGAGAGATGAGTAAGTTCACGGATTCTTGATTGTTTGATGGCGATCTCTTCATCCAGAAGTCGTCTCTGGCACTGGCGGTAGGCACGAGAATTCTGAAGACGACGATTAGCGAGCTTGAAATTGAGGAAACGAGGAGCGGCATCATGTTGTTTACATTTCTTGAGGAAAGCGAGGTCCAGTTTAGCTTTACCAAGCTTCAGTTCGGCGCGTTGATATTTACGAAACGCAGCAAGCGAACCATTGTTGTTGTATCTATCAGTTAAAATTGTCGCAATGGATGAACCAGGCGGAAATCTAATTCTGGTAAGAAATATTATTGCCCAGCATACTGCTTTAAACAAAACCATAACACAAAATAATTTTGAAAAAATTTTACTAACGTTTCGTTACTACACGTAACATCATCAGAGTGATAAATATACATACATGAAGGTGACTTAAATACTAGTTACATAAATAGAAAGTGATAAGGTGACAGACAAGGTGACAGAAAAGGTGATGTAAGACAAACAATTGTCAAACTGGTGAAGAGACACCACAGCGTAAAGAAAAAAAATCTAAAAGAGTGCTAAGGGAAATGATCTAATGTTAGCGTTAAGAGAGGGTTTAAACTTAGAAATTAACAAGCTTTCTCGAAGAAGAACATCTAATTGGTTAGAACCTGACGATATAATTGAGAAGTCATCGAAAGAAACATCGTGTCCAGTTTTTATCTTGTGTGTCAGAATGCTGGACATGGCAGACACTGAAAGTGCTTTTCCGGTATAGGCCGAAATACCCATATGTTCCGATACCCTAGTGTGTAGAAGTCGGCATGTTTCGCCAACATACGATGCCTGGCAGCATCGGCACGTGAATTTGTAAACGACACGGGATCGAAATCTAAGTGGCAGTCGGTCTTTGAAACGGAAAAAACTCGACAAACGACAGACAGGTCGGAAGACAACGCGAAGTTGGATGTGAGGAAAGGCTA